>VZRW01012392.1:33927-63995 GCA_013398125.1 Aegotheles bennettii
TATATAATATATATATATTATATTTTATATATATATATATATTATATATATGAAACCCAGAATGGCTTTAGGCAATCTGCACATGCTTTGCCTAGGTATTAATTTCTGTCCATGACTGAGTAAAAAGCATAAGGAAGTCAGTTTTTGTATCCTCTTAACTTTTAAAATTTACCATATATGGGAAATTTTGAAATTTGACAGCCTTATGTGACATGAACGGAATACTTGTTTAACTATGTTACTTAAATGTTACTCACTTTCAGTGACAAATACATACAGAACTATGTTTGTGGCTTAATTTCTTTTGGCCTTTTTCAAAAGTGCTGTGTTTTTGCCAGAATTTCCTTAGAGGTTGAGGACAGGTAGTCATAAATGGCTAAGTCTTTGGAGAACAGCAGGAAAGTACTTCAAGAATTCCAGATATTTTTGAATGTTAGGTGTATTGAGTGTAGCTGTTTTAACAGACAGTGGAGAAAGGAATAAAAAAGGGCATTTTTTGGGATTCATGCACTATTCCGTAGTTAACAGTAAATGTGTTTGGATACTTCTGAATAAATGATTAGGTGAATTCACAGATAAAGTGACAGATGAAGCTGGGGGCTTCAAGCTGCAAAAGGAAAGCAAAAGGAGTGACAGTTTGAAATAATTCTTCACTTCAAAAAGTGAAAAAAATGGTCATCTATATGTGAAGGAATATAATGTAATATGTTGCACAAGGGAATTTTATGTGATCTGTTAGGAAAGCACCAAAAAAAAAATATAATACTGTATTTGGAATCATCCATGGCTCTTATTCAAGGTGCCAGTCTTTTATTTCTGTGGATTGTCTGTGGATAGAAAAGTTAGTATTTGCAGATCCTAATGTCTCAAAGATAATTTTAAAAGAAGAAAAGCAAGATGCCTTAAAAGTATGAGGCTGGAGATTTGTTTTCAGTAATGATTTGAGTTATATTTTATCACTGGTGCCTCTTAAAATGTTGCTCCATTACCTTATCTTCCTTGCTCTTAGTTTGTATTCAGTATTAATACACTAACATTAAGCCTCCACACAGAAGGTAAAGAATAATTCATTCATGTGTTTTTGTATTTCTGTTTTAGCAATTAAAAGTAAATTTTGTGTATTTTTTTTATTTTAGGTCAGCAGTCTTATTTTGCATGTAGAAGAAGCTCATACGCTCCCAGTAAAACATTTTACTAATCCATATTGTAACATCTACCTGAACAGTGTCCAGGTAGCAAAAACACACATCAGGGAAGGGCAGAACCCTGTGTGGTCAGAAGAATTTGTCTTTGAGTAAGTCTTAATCTTCTTGAATTACTGAATTGCACTTGTAAGTTGCATTGGGTTTTAAGATTTCTAATGCTGTGTACTGTTTTGCATGTGCTTTTTAAAAATACTGTATGTGTGTTTATACAGCAGCAACCTTTCAGCCAAATTCTGCATGGGCAGAATTTTCTGTAGGCACCTAAATATTTTTGTTAATATAAGCATCTTTGGCTGATAATGAGAACTCAGATCTGAAATGAGTCTAGAATTAAGCTTAAATGCCAGCCAAGTACAGTATTAATTGAGGCTTTCTGTCTTTTCTCCTAGTGATCTTTCATCTGATATTAATAGATTTGAGATAAGTCTTAGTAACAAAACAAAGAAAAGTAAAGATCCAGATATATGTAAGTATGTTTTTGTAAAAGATGCATATATATTGCAGCAATGGATACTTTTGTGTGGTTTTCATTACTTTTGTCAAACATTGTCACAAGACAATTAATTTATTATTATGCTCACCATACTGCTGTGTTAGTATGTTTTGGGTGTCTGGTACTGGCTTTCCACTGATGTTTTGGCAATGAGAACCTGCATGTTTTTTAGTAATAAAACGCACAGTAATCCAGTCCAAGTATCTAATGGCTTTCCCAGCTCTGCTCTGGTGTAGCCATTGTGTTAGACAGTGGCTGTGCTTACCAAAAGGCTGGAGGAACCAGGAGCTGTCAGTATTACTCTGATCCATAAAGTGCTAAGTTCCACAGACTTATAAATCTGATTTCATGGTATTCCTTCAGTTTTTTTCTTGCTTCCAGTGAGAGAGAGGGGAAAAAGGATGTAGTACTTTCATCATTTAAAAAAATATATTTAAAAAAAAACAAACAACAAACTTGGTGATCTCTGAACAAAATTTGCTTTGCTTTATTTCCATTTTATCTCATCTATCTGCTTACCTTGTACCACTCTTAGGCTTAAACCTGAGGTTACCTCAGTATCATTTTGAATGGGAAGGATCCATATATTCTTCTACCTTATACAGAAATTCCCAAGACTTTGTTTTCCTCAACGTTACCCAGGCAGCTGCTTCTTCAACTCAGGTTTTGTTTCTGTTCCATCAAATTAACAGCAAGCTGATGAGATCTACCAGCTTTCTAGAAAAGAGTTTAAAGAGCATGGATTCTGAGCTGTTAGACAGAAAAAGAAAGTGTTTTTTTCCTTTCAGTTTAGTTCTGTTCCCATACAATGTGTGTTTAGGTATTTTTTTTTTCTCATGTTCAAGGTATCTTGTTTCTCATCATACTTATTCTGGAGCAGCTTCAACCCCCTGCCTCCTCTTTGCTGCCTGCAGGACAGGACACCCTCCTGCCCCCTTCAAATTTGTTCCAAGATTTTTTTCTTCTCCATTGTGTTCAGAGCTGTCTGTTCCAAAGCTTGTCACAGTACTTATAATCTATTGCAGTTGTTTTCAGCTTGCATGCATTGTGTTACTGGTGTGTTTCGTATGCCTCAGTGCTAATTTCTTGGGTTTTTCTTTTATTATTTTTTTTATTTGTAGAGAAACCTTGACCAAAGTAGAATTATTTCTACTCATTTTGAATGCTCTTGCAGCACCTGATTCAATTTCAAACCTCTTTCTCCTTCCTTTGACTAGAGAACTTTCTGTAGAGGAGGAGGAAAAGAAAGATACATTCCCTCTGACAGACAAAAGGGCTCTAGCTGCAGTTGTCACCATGTTCTTGCACTGTTCTTTTTTTTTTTCATTTGATCTGGAAAGCTCGTTATCTATCTGCACCAAAGCTCTGGTTAGTAAAAGAATCTTTAAAAGGGTGATTCTTGAATTGTGTGCTTCAGTGACTTATTCAAAAGTGTTTTTGTAGTTTCCTCCTCTCTGTCCAGATTAAGGAGGTTGTGTTGGCTTTGGGTGCATCCAGCTGGTGGGAGGTGGTAGAAGGTTTCCTTGTCTCGGTCGGAAGCAGGACTGGCTGCATTTCTTGATTGCAGTTAGGTACATTCTTACAGCATAACCCAACAGTTCTTTCGTTTTGGGATGAGGATTAGACTAAGTCAGCTTGAGTGAGCACATACTTCTGCATACATCCCAGAGGTGGGAAGTACATCCCCCCAGTGCAGGGGGGAGAAAATGAGCTAAGTCGGACCTTACCTGACTTACCAAGGTGTTGCATTGCCTGGATAACCCTTGAACTCATCTAAAGCAGGAGAATTTGTTCCTTTCCTGAACATTCTCATGTTCAGCCACAGTTGTTAAGTGAGGACTGCTATGAACTAGGAGTCATATGAGGCTGATACTATTAATTTTCCTAGTTAATTGGTCAAGTCAGCTTTTCTGCTTGTTTTTCGTGCCATGTAATGCAGATCGAAGGCCCCAAACTGTTATTGGTCCTGCTTCCATCATAACACACAGAAGTTGAATACCAAAATGATACTAGCTTGAAGGCTATTTTTTTCAGCATTTTAAAATATTTCCCAGGTTTTCAAATCTTTGAAGCTTTGACTTTGAAATATGACTATTTCATAATCTTACCATTTTTTGTTTTAAAAAGTATTCGGAGTAGTCAGAAATTATACTAAACACTTTAGTATCAATTCTATTTAAATTTCTGTTGTTTCTCTAACTGTAAATTGCATAAGGATTTATTCAAATAAATATGGCTTGGAAAGAATAAAGCCCTAGAATGTATTAGTAGACTTCATCTGCTGCAGACTGGGGTGCTCAGGTGTGATTAGACAGCTGAATTAGTAAATCTCTCAGGACAATACCACATTGTTGAACTGGAGTGGAATTTCTGATTTGGTTTTGCACCATAATAGTTGGTTAATTTCAAGTTATTTCAGGTTGAAAAAGAAACATCTTTATAATGGAGGCCATCACCTTGTGCAGGCAAATCCATCGAGCCAAGGCTCATTAGCTGGTGCCTCTGCTTTTAGGCACAGTGATTATTTGCTGGTGCCTTTGCTTGTTTTTGAAATTCATAGCTGAGATGGTGCAGCTGGCAGGAAAAAGAAGTTGCTGTGGTGGACATCTGTATGTGTCACTGGGTAGTAAGTAAGCCTCCTGTAGCAGGCTCAGGGCTCTATTCCCTCCCTCCCCTATTTCCCAGGAAATATGCACTAAGCTTGTCGAGTGCAATGTCATATTCATGGAGATACACATGGGCTTTGGGCAAGAGGGAGAGACACATGCTATGGAGACCATCAGGCACTCATTACTGGTAGTAAAACACGGTGCCTGCCACCACAAGAGGACAGAAGAAGGTCACAGTTGCCACCTCTGCAGAAGCAGCCAAGTGCAAAAGCTTCCAGTCCTCACCAGCTTGTAGGATGGGCTGTGCTAACGTGGCTGTGGCTGCAGAAGTTGGGATTTAGTATGTCTCTGTATTGACCAATACCCTCTTTTTCAAGATTTCAGATGGCTTTTATTCTGAATCACTAATGAGATTACTTATTTTTAGGGGTTTTTGGATGGTTCTGTTTTTTTTCTGGCAGGGTTAGACAAAGAACTTACAGTAAATTCATTTCCAGTCTGAGGACTGGCACAGACCTCACCACTTTTCACTTTGATTCTCAAGTTATAATTACTAAATCAAAATACAATCTTGTTACTAAACGTTATGCCTAAGGTTTCATTATCAAATGAAGCACTAGGAAACCTCAATTCTGTATGTTTTTGTACTGGTGTTCATCCTGTACAATATTGTGATTCTTTTCAGATCAAGATTGTTGTCAAAAGAATTCTTAACTGTGTCTGGAGAGCCCAGCTATTGCTTATTTTGATGGTTTTCTGTATATTTGTTTCTCTTCTAAAATGCACTATATTGCACAATGTAAATACCCTGAATTTTTCAACTGATAGCATTCTCTTACCAGAGACAGGAGGTAGCCTACTAATTCAATGTAAGCTGCTAAGTTACTAATTATAAATTAGAATGGCAACTGCTCTGCAGTTCCTGTATGAATAGTTCTGTTCTGACATTTTTCTTTCTTAAAAAAAAAATCAAATACTATAATCTTGATTTGATATTATAGCCATGAAGTGCTGCTGTAACCACAGGGGAAAATTAAATCATCAGTTTATTCTGGGTCCTGTATTTCATTCCCCATTCCTCTCATTGAGATATCTGTGCCTTACACGTGCAAGCAAAATAAGAAGAAAAAGACTTTGCTTAGTTGCAGGTAGAAAAGCTTTGATGCTGGGGAGGATTATTCTAGGAATGTCAGCTGGTTATCTGGTCTAAAGACATATCACCAGTGTGGATGGGACTAAGCAGCAGGTGATGATGAACTGTTTTTCACACTGCTTGACTGATATGAATGCATTAGCTTATATCAGTTTATCAACTGCAAACGATACGAAATAGGCAACAGCAGTGTCCCAGAGTGAGCATGATAAACATCATGGCTTTGTGTTCCTGTATCAAATGAGATCCTGCTGTGCATTGAAGCACTGGGGCAATGGGAAGTCTCCTGGAACTGCTGGCAGGTCCTGCAAGGCAGTGTGGTGTGTGGGCTCTGCAGAAATGTGGAAACTCTTGGGTTTGGATATTGGCTTTTGGGGTATTTTTTGTATCTGGGGAATTTAAAAGCAAATCCCATTAAGAGGCACGGAAAGAAAAGGTGCTTGCTTGGAAGATCCACACTGACAGGCTGAATGTGCAGCTTGGAATGTGGTCCCCTCCTGGAGCTTAGCAATTTCAAGATGCCAACAGCATTGAAAGGTGAATTAATGGTTTGGCCATTCTTGAGTTGACTTTTGTCATTATCTAGGCACCAACCTGCTTGGGAATGCTTTTTTACAGAATTTGCATAAGCTATTACAGTAGCCTTAACCTGTTGGGAGTTGGTGTAACAGAAATACATACAGCAGTGTTTGGGAAGGCCATGGCAACGCTACAATAATGAATAGTAAGAGTTAACGAAGTCAAGGAGCAGACCTGATGATGGTATCAGCCCAAGGCTGGAAAGAGGACAGTGGATTCTCAGGGCTTTGTCTATCTTTATTTTCTGGATTTGAAAGGTAGCACTCTTTTGCTCACTACTTGGGTGTTACGAAGAAAACTGTGTCAATATTCGTGTGGCATTTTTGAATGTATATGTAAGCATTCTTTACAGGGTACTTTATATTTCTTCTCCAGTTTACAGAAGTCTGTTAAACCATTGAAGAGGAAATATGTCAGTACCTCGATGGCAAACATTTTAATTATTCATTAATATCATTTTGCTGAAACAAGATGACATGTGCCAAAAATAAACTGCTCTTTGTTCAATAGTAGGGCTGTTTTGCTGGAGATTACTTACCTGGACACTGCTTTTTTTTCCTTAAGTGTTTATGCGTTGCCAATTAAGCCGATTACAGAAGGGACATGCAACAGATGAGTGGTTTCAACTCAGTTCCCATGTACCATTAAAGGGTATTGAGCCAGGATCTTTGCGTGTTCGAGCACGGTATTCTATGGAGAAGATCATGCCAGAAGAGGAGTACAATGAGTTCAAAGAGGTATGAAGTTGCTTAACTTCCCTGGGTTTATCTGTTGTTTGAGATGGTTCTCAATAACGCAGGTTGCCAGCACTAAACAGTATTTATAGTGACATCTGTGTGTCACTACAGATGTATGGTACCAGTTTTTTGAAAGCTGTTGTATGTTAGGAGAAGCTTCTCAGTATTTCAAACCTCCATTTTTCTTCCAGCTTATACTCCAGAAAGAACTTCATGTAGTCTATGCCTTATCACATGTTTGTGGACAGGATAGAACACTGTTGGCTGGCATTTTATTGAAGATTTTTCTTCATGAAAAGCTTGAGTCCTTGTTGTTACGAACACTCAATGACAGGGAGATAAGCATGGAAGGTACTTCACTAAATTACAATAAACTTTACTGGGACTCTGGGCAGGTGGGGCAGGAAGGGTTCAGCACCTTCCTTTTTTTCTCCTCACTTAGTTAGAACATATATCAATGTAAACACAGCACGTTTTTCCTTTGCTTTTCGTTGTCTCCTTTTCTCACCTTTTGTCTTTGCTGTCTTTTTCTTCAGATGAAGCTACTACCTTGTTTCGTGCCACCACTTTAGCAAGTACACTTATGGAGCAATATATGAAAGCCACAGCAACACGTTTTGTTCACCATGCACTGAAAGATAGTATATTAAAGATAATGGAGAGCAAGCAGTCGTGTGAGGTGATACCTTAAAACTATGTTTTTAAACACTTTGGTTTCTTGACCCAGTTATCCACTGGTTGCTATGTTTTATGTTTGCATTAAATAATAACTTCAGAGACATTTATTAATCTCTCAAAACGTAAAATTAATTTACACGAGAAATACAGGAACTGAATTCATTAAGAGGTTTTTCTTTTCTTCCTAGGATTCAGCTTTGAACAATATTCATAGTAGAACTCTTAAAGTTTTTTAATTAAAATTTCTTTATCTATTCTTTATCAGTTCTAGGCTGTTCTGTAGCAGTTACCAAATGTCCTAGACTAAGTAACTCCTAGTAAACTCAAGATACTGTAGTATCTGAACTTTAGTTTTAATTTAAAACTTCCTGACATAAGATGACTGTTACTGATCCTGAAACTGTTTTTAAAATGACCTTCCTAACTTCTGTGTTTCACTTTAATTATGGAAAGAATAGGAGGCCTCAGAAATTTGAATTGGGAGAGACAAAAAGGTCATGCAGACAGATAGTGGTGAATATCTGAACTGTTAAAAGCCTTGTGTATTACTACTTAAAACCATTGCTTCTTTACATTTCCTGGCTGGCCACTGAAACAGACTTACAAGTTCTGTAAGAGACTTGCACAGCAGCAGAATATTTAATTTACTTTGAAGTAGTATTCAGTGCGCAATATTATGAAACTATATATGTTGTTCTAGGTAGCAGAATAAACGTAACATTTTTTTCTCTTTTTAGTTAAATCCTTCAAAGTTAGAAAAGAATGAAGATGTAAACACTAATTTGGCACATCTACTCAGTATACTGTCAGAATTGGTGGAGAAAATATTCATGGCTGCAGAGATACTGCCTCCGTAAGTTTGCGCTTTTACATTCATGTTTGTATTTGAAAATTCCAGTTTGTGGGAATAACGTTGCACCTTAAAATTACTTTCTTCACTGGTTCACATTCTGCTAATTGGTCACAAGACTGGTGTCTGCCAGGTTGCTGTATGAGAGAAATATAGACACGGAAAAAAATAACACTTTCAAGAATGAACAGTGCTTTTTGCAAAAGCCTCTGTCTAGCACGTGTGCATTTCTGTAAAGGAGGAGCTAGTACATACAAGAGGTCAGGGAAGGAAGAACAATAAAAATAATCTCAGATTCCCATAGAAAGGTAGAAGACAGTAGTAGTTAGCAGACAATGATATATATTTACAAGGATAACAAATTCTTTCCAGTCCTCCTCCTCTGAGAAAGTGGTGGAATTATTTACAGCATATTAGAAGTACAAGCAGGTAGTAGTAGGACGATACCATGCTATAATCGTTTCTGTCTGCTAGGGAAATACAGAGGTTTGGGTTGGGTTTTATTTGTTTTTCTTAATTGCTAAAATAACTTGTGTTCATAGTTTAGATTTGAACCATCTAATAAGTAGTAGTGCTAACAGTGTTCTTTCACCGTGTCGTTAGCTTTTAAAGTAAACAAAATCCTCAATTTTGAGATGGCAGAGTAGCACAGAAATGTTTATTTGTGTTAGTGCTGGCAAGGTTAGCATTAGAAGTTAGTTGCACTTCTTAAGTCTATGATGCAGCTCCCAGCAATTTCTGAAATACACCAAAATTATCCCCCTTTTTTTTTGTGGGAAAGGACTATCGCTGTGGTTGCTGAAGTTTTAAACACTTAACCCTCATTTATGGAAAGAATAGTTTTTAGTTAAGAAGCAAAAAAAATAAAAAAAACATAAAATTTCAAAACCCAAACTATCAAAAGTGTCTTTTTAAAAAATGAATACTAATTAAGAAACAGGATACAGACAGTTATAAAACATTTAATGCATGTCTGAATAATGGCTGAACTGCATCTAGAGTTGTGTATTAATAACGAAGGTTTTTCTCTGCCATTTATAAATTTAGAAATTGACTTTTTATTAATTTATTAACTTATAAACTAACTCTTAGTTAAAGGTGATTTAAAGCTTATGACTAAATTACACATATAGAATTTATAATATTTCCGCATCAAGTGGGAGTTTGGTCTAGTTCCTTTCTGACCAGATCTTTTTGAATCTGTTTGATAGAATGAGTAATTAGCTATTATTTTTGCAGGACATTGAGGTATATTTATGGGTGTCTACAGAAGTCTGTTCAGAACAAGTGGCCAGCTAATACCACCATGAGAACTAGAGTTGTTAGGTGAGTTACTTGTCGCTTTATCCTGAAAATAATATTTTCAAATCTTGTTAAAGACATACTTCAGTGTGCTTATCTGTTTCTTTCAGTGACAAAAGTGTGTAGTACTTTATACATAGATTACAGCAGTATTCACGTTATTTGTGATGCTGAGGCATGATATCCCAATTAAGGATGATGAGCTTGCTTAATCATGTTCTTAGAGCCTTGCCAGAATAAGATGATGTAGTATAGAAGTCAGTATAACTGTACTTAATGGTTTTAACTTTGAATTTACTTGTGTTTTGCCAAGTTTTACAAGCTAACATAAAATAGCAATTTCCTTTTTCATGCTGGGAAAGAGAAACTTCTCCCAAAGCACTAGTTAACCTCTGTGATACCTGTAGAGAGCAGTGACCTCTGAAGATCATGTTCCTGTCGTATGCCATCTGGGAGGACTGTGCCTTGCCCAGTGACTCTCATGTAGTGTGTAATAATTGCTGGAGAAATCTTACATGGTTCAAGATCCATCCCCTTTAGAATGCAGACCCAACATGGTAAGGAATCCGATACCTTCTCATAAAGACACTTGGACCTTTGTTAGATTTTGCTGAAGTACTGTGTTGGCATATGTAGCTTTCTGCATCCGAGGAGGCTCCTGGCCACTGGTGTTGAGCTCCTGGTTCTGATCACTCTGAATCAACACTGTGTTGGTTTCCAGAAACACGTGATTCTCTGCCATCCCAGTTTTGTTTCATTTCTCTGCTCCAGCCCAATCATGTTGAAACATTCCAAATCTCTAAAAACGTTGCAGGAGGTTACTGAACCTGGCCTCTCTGAACTCACGCCAGCCACACAAACTCCAGTGTGCATTCACAACACAGGGCAGTACCCATGTCCTTCCTCTGTGCTGCCCGTTGCTGGTGCAGGTCAAACAACAATCTTTGACAAGGTCTTGATGCTGTTTTCTAAACACTGCTGTGTGGTCGAAGGGTATCAGTGCCACATCTGTCCTTTTCATGTAGTATGTGCTAGTCATATGATTTGCCAAGGTTAATCTCCCATGGAGGGAGTTCTTCAGAGGATTTGTTTCTGGCTTTTGTTTCTCCTTTTGACACCAGGAGCCTGGGTTTGTGTCATCTGGGGTACCATGCAGGGGCTTTGCCTTGTGATTTAGGCTGCTATTACTGTGAGAGTCCCTCTTACTTTGAGGAGCTAACCTACTTGAGGGCTGTAGAGCTCAGCAGTGAATAGTGTATCTCTTTCTGTTCCTCCCAGCTCTGGAGAGAACCATATGGTGTTCCTTAGTGGACACAGTCACATTCAGGGTTTTCCACAAGTCTCCACTGGATGCTATAAAGATTGGATCCCTATCTTGTGATGTTAGTCTTCACAAGCAGATACTTCTGGTTTCTCTGTAGAGTACTGTGTTTCACAGGCTTCAGTGGTGAATATTATCTTTTATTGCACCATTTTTGGTGCAAGAGTGGTCAAATGTTCAGAGGCAGATAGACAGTTTTTAGATGTCTGGTAGCTTCCCTGAGACATCAGTCAGAATGTGCTTCATTTCGCTCTGGTCATAAAACCCATCAAGGTATTGACTCATTCTTAATTTAAGCAGGTTGACCAGGGTAAGAAGCACCAGATCTTCCATATCAGCAAGGTCCATCCTAGATTCATACCTCAGTAGGCTTCAACTTTGGGCACTTTAGGAGTTGGCATATATGCCATCACTTCAAAATCAATTACTTCTTCATAGCTTTAAAATCACACCACAGAAAATATTTTAGCTTCACGTATGGCCAGAAACTGTTGTCTTAACCAGTCCATAACCTGTGGTTCCTGGAGAAGTAAGAAACATCTATGACAAATACATTAGGTGTTTTGGACATATGGAAGGTGCATTAACCTCACTACCATGTGGGTCATTTGCAAGTAGTATGGACACGGCCATCACTGTGTGCTTGCCAACAGGGAGGGTGGTGTGACATCCCCTTCCTTCTTCTGTAAGTGGTCAGGCTTCATTACTGCTGTAGTGCAAACCAGTCTGCTGGTAGTGTCCAACCACTCTGAACAAAACTAAAGATGATTTAGATGGCTTTAGTTTGTCCATATGTCCCTTCATTGTATAGCAATTGGCTGGAATTGAGGTTAACCTGAGGTGGGGATGGTTTTTACTTATGCTGTTGACAGAAGGTTAGGTTTTTCTCATGCTACAGAAGGCTGTCCTGGGTTTCTGTGGAATGAGTTCCTAGTTCAGCAGTCCAAACACAGTCCTTTTTTCGCAGCTTTCTAGACAGCAGCAGTTCCTTCTGGGAGGAAGGTAGCAGAGCTGGTATTATTCTTCTATGACAGCATACAGTCACCAGGATCTGTATCAGCTGGCTCAAGGCTGTGTTGATGCCAAAAGAGATGTCCCTTTGCCTGCCTGCTCCTCTGTACTGCCTGGTGGAGTAGGTGGTTTGTGGGATGAATTCCTTGCAGTAGCAGACAATGGAGAAAGCAGACAATGGGAAAGACCAGGGGGCTCCTCCTGTTCAAAGCCAGCATGATCCGAGACTGGTTCCAGTATGACTTTACAGTTGAGTTTTTCCCACGTGGTTTAAACCATTCGCCTTAACTGGGAAATCAACATGCCTGTTCTTTCAGCTTTTATCACAGTTTTATCAACTCATAGCATGATATTCTTAATTTGTTAATGTATTCACAGGGTGCAGGCTGGTTGGTTGCTGTCTGTCTTGGAAAGATTCCATGCTAACTTGAGTCCTTAAAGACTACACAGTTTTACATTAATTCTCTAATTTTATTGAATCTAACACGATTTTCTTCTTGTTTCAGTGGCTTTGTTTTCCTTCGACTGATTTGTCCTGCTATCCTGAACCCAAGGATGTTTAATATCATCTCAGGTGATTAAATGCTTTAGATTTAATTCATGCTTTAGACAGCAGTGGGCATGAAATTATTGTAGTGTTTTTTTGAACACTGTGTCATGTTAACCCATGTCACTTGACCGACTTCTCCATAAGGCAGCCAGCCTATGCTTTTTGCCCTTCAAGGTTAGATTGTTTTTCCCCAATATCGTTTTAAAGTCCAGAAGAACATGCATTGTGGTATTTAATAACACTATTTTGAGTTAAAAGTCTAGCAATGTGGAATACAATGTGAAAAATCCCAAGTGGGTGATCTTCAGATGTCACTTTGAATACAAAGCGATGCCAAAGTTACTGGCAGAGTCAGTGGTGTCTCCTTTAATGAACAAGATCCATGAAGTTGGATATGTCTGCAGAGCTTGGAATACCTTTGCGCACCTAGAGAATTATGCTGTAGTAACTTGTTGCCTAGCTAGCTTCCAGCTGGCAGGACATCCTTCACTTTGACTCGTGAAGCATAGTCAGTCTCAAATACAGAATCTTAAAGGTGAGAGGGGTGGCTTTGTGCAGACTTGAGATGGTCATCTTAAAGGCCATATACAGGAGGGTTCCATGGGCTTGCCTAAGGTAAGGGATGCTCCCACTGGGTGAAGTCCTACCCTGTGTTTGATGCTCTCTTGGTAGAGCACGTCTACAACAGCAACAGGAATGTTCCTGTGTGCCCACCAGGACTGCTGTGTGGGCCCGTGGCACAGCGCTGGGCAGTGTTCAAGTAGTGTTCTCCCAGACATCTCCAGGCGGTGGTAGGGATGGGATCACACATCAGGAACCACATCTGAAACACTGCTGGCCTGGGGCTTTCCTGTGGTGAAGCTTTAATGGTGAGGGGCCATGGATTATCCCATGGCAGTTGCCTTAAGCACTGAGAAACGTTTGTGTGAGTGTTTTTAACTGATGTGGGAGGAAAAACGACTGAAAATCCCATTACTAAAGTTGAAATGTTTGGACATCTGAGTAGCTTGGTTTTAAACACTTGTGTATGTTTAACTTCATCTTTGGTTTGTTTTTTTTTCTTGGCAAAGATCCACCCCAAGCCAGAAGGCATTTAGTTTGCACCAGCCATTGTTCCTCCTCCTTCCCTCCCTGGCAGTTTCTTGATTTTTTTACTGTCAAAATGCTGATTTGGAAATAGGAGGAAATCAGAAATCCCAGTCAGAGAAACTTTTCTCTTTATTCTCACAGTTTTTCCAATAATGTAGCATGTTTTCTATAGTCTCTCTTTGAGCTACACTAAATGAGAAGGGCTATGCCAAACAGAAAGTTCCTTGTGTATTCTTGACTGCTGCAAAGTGACAGACACCATGCAGGGCTTCTAGAGCTATTCAAAACAAGGGGTGAGGTGGTCTGGGTCTTCTTCTGGAGCAAAGCTTCCAGCACACCTTCTCCCCATAATATGTGAAAAAGGCTGTGTGTGTAATTACCAGCAGCAGTCCTATCACCTCAACAGCTGTCTTGAAAAAGGAAGTTTTAACTGATGAAGTGGCTAATGTAAAGTGTTCAGTGTAATGTTAAGTTCAGCAAGTGACTAATTTCATGGAAACAAATAATAAAAAAGGTAGACTTGCTTTTTTTAACTCTAAAGGTAATTTTTTTTCAACAAATAATTTTCCTTGTAACAGAATTGTTTCGTATTTATGAAAATAGTTCTTATTTCACCCAAGTCTTAACCACCACCACATTATTTTTCCTACTTGTTCTGTGTGCAGCTACTACAGACAATCAGATCTTTGTATTGATACACTTTTGGACATTACTACAGCAGTGTCACCAAGTGACATCTTCCACACGCAGTTGTTACAATACTAAAAATACTTCATTCCATGAAAAAATGTGACTTGGAGAAGAGCTTTACTTTCACGTGACTGCTGTTGGTTTTAAACGGAACAGCCAGTGACTCTGCTTTGTATTCCTGACAGATTCCCCTTCCCCAACTGCTGCAAGAACGCTGACGCTGGTCGCCAAGTCTGTGCAGAATTTAGCAAATCTGGTTGAATTTGGAGCTAAGGTAAATACAATTTTGCACACGGAGAGCAGCCTAGAACTGTATTTCCCGTACATTTCTATGTGTAATACATGCAGAAATCCAACGCTGTTTTCAAAGCCTGATACCTCACCTGTTTGTCCCCATCAGCAAGGAGGCCTCGTTACTGCAATTCCTTCTGTCCTCTTCATGTAGAGCTAACCATGGTGTTGATCTGAAGCAGAGCAGTAGCACAAAGCCTGGCCAGATGGGGGAGAGGAGCCATCATCATTCGAGGGGAAGGGATCTAGAAACCCTTATTAATGACTTGATACACCCCAAATCTGTCAGGAACACCAGCAGTGGGCTGTCAGTGAAGGAGTGGCCATACCAGGAGGTGTTGCTGAGCCTGATGCAGCCATACATTGGTGGCTGAGAGCGATGATGGACTTGGCAGGCTTTTGTCCCAAAGACAACAGTGAAAGCATGTGGAGCGTTCTTTTTTCCATGTGCAACAGAAAAGGCAGCAGCCATACCCCAGTATTGCCTGTGTTAGAGGGGAGAAGTGCAAGAGGAGAGGCAGGCAGCCGTCCCACAGCAAAAGTGTACTAACATATTTTATGCTAGCACAGTAGAGGTTATCCAGTTCTGAAACACATGGAGAACTCTTCCCCCTCCCCTGCTTTCATGCTGCATTTACTCCCTAGATTGGTGCTTTCTGTGGTAGGGCACTTCAAAGCACCCCTTCTGTTTGTACTCACCTTCATACTGCCAGGCATAATTAATGTTGTAAATCAAGTGTACATACTGTGCTAGAAAGCTCCAATTTTCAATAAAGTTTCTATTACAACACAAAGAGAATGCCAGCAACACCTGGTCTGTCTCGGTTCCCAGGCCAAACCATGGGTGAAAAATAAGTCTGTTGACTTAAGCATAATGCAAGTGGCTTCAGGCTGGCAATGATAAGGTTATTCCTGTAACTTGGAATGTAAGTGTTAATGAAAGGATGAGGGAGAGTGCACTTATCCTGATCAGAGCCTTGGGAGCAGAGACATCCATCTCAATGCAGATTCATACCAGTACGCTTATAAAAGAAAAACTCTGGAGATTCTGAATCTTCTGAATATGAGAAAATACCAAAATCTGCAGTCTTTTGACTGGCTGCACACCAGACATCAGAAATTCACTCAACAGAATGAAACCTCTCCAGATGGCATGCTGGTTTTGCAGTGTCACTTGTCTGACTCCGCGCTGTGTTCGCTTCAGGTGTGACAATTATCTCTGCATTGATTTGTTCTAATAAATACTTTTTAAAATTACCAGGAGCCGTATATGGAAGGGGTAAATCCATTCATCAAGAGCAATAAACATCGCATGATCATGTTCTTGGATGAACTTGGGGTAAGTGATTTAAACAAATCTCTACTGGAAGCTACGCAGCAATGTTGTAAATGGAAATTCTTATTAACTGGCTCAAAAAGGCATCAGCTGCCACATAATTCTGAGTGCTTTAACTGAGTAAATTTCTCTTATGCATGTTTAGCAACTGCAGGGTGCTGGCCTGTCAAACAGAGTTAAAACCATCAAATGTTATCTCAGATGTTACTTGTTTGGTGCCTCTGTAGATGTAAGAAGCTCTAATAGATTTTAACACTATGAGGATTATAAATTCTGGCCCAGAATACAAATCTTTTAAAAATATGTATTAAAACAAAAAATCGTATATATAGTTTGCCACATGGCTTTGACCAAAGAGTGAAATTATTTTTTGCTTTAAAAAATATTCAGTTGAATTTCAGTTACACATTACCAAACGTGTCACTGCATGCACTCTTGATATTGTAGTTTGAAAGCAAGCTGTAGTTTCTGTGGTTTATTTGTTACTGTTTTCTGCATGATGGCTATAACAGGAGTTAGGTCCTCATGGTATATATGTGCATTTTTAAACCAAAAAAATCCATTTTAAAAACCAAGATGAAAAAAACGTGCTAAGCTTCCTGAATTGATCCCTTACAAGTGACCTGGGAGACATCTCGGAATGTTTTGATATGATAACAGACAGGAATGTGGCATTTGGGTACGTTGCCATATGTCACCTGCCTATTATGATACCTCAGTTTTCTTTAAATGACAGATTTTGCATGAAATGCAAATGACAAGACATATTTTGCTCTGAAAACTGCTAGTTTGAAAATATAACTGTTGGATTAACCTAGTGTTTTTATTGCGTAATTGTTTTATGACCAGTGTGATGAGTTATTTGATAGTTACAGATTTTGCTGCATTTTTGTTGCTGCTAAATGGGGAAAAAAAGCACCTGCATTCCCCTCGACCTAAGGGGAGCTTATGAGGGTCTGTACGTGGCTGCTTTCTGGTGAGCTTGATGGTTTTGCAGCAATACCAGATCTGTCTGAGAGCCCTTCTAGCAGGAGCAGAAACAATGATATACCCAAAACACGTGCTTGCAGAGGAGGAAATAGGTGATTTGTAGTGGGAAGAGGGACTGGAGATGCAGCTGGGAGGACGTAACACTGCAGTACTTGCTCGCAGTATAAAACAACCACGCTGGCAGAGCTGTAGAGCTGTAATTCATCTGCCTGTGTGCCTGGCAACCTAAATCTGCTCTCACCTTTGTTTTTTTTTTTGGTTGCAGAACGTCCCTGAGCTCCCAGACACTACAGAGCACTCTAGAACTGACCTGTCCCGTGACCTGGCGGCCCTGCACGAGATCTGCGTGGCGCACTCGGATGAGCTCCGGACGCTCAGCAATGAGCGGGGTGTAATGCAGGTGAGCAACAAGGGTTTGCAGGCAAATCACTGACAGGGTGCCTTGAGTTACTCCTTCGTACCAGGATGCTTTTGTAGTTATTCCTGAATAGCCATAGGACTGGGAAGTGTTTAAAATACATGCATTTCACCAGGAGGTTATGAGCTGTGAAGGTGAACACTCAGCCTGTAGTTTTGTTTCTTCACACAACAAAACCAGAGGTTTTTGTGAAGCTTCCAGAGAAGTTTCAGTTTCTCAAGGAAGCCTAGATCCACAAAAGTACTGTCTCCTGACAGGCCCCCTGGGTCATTAGCTTTAGGATCCTGGTTTTTATCAGTTGAGAACTAAAATTTACTTTCACCGGGTTTATACTGATACCTCGTTTCTGCTTGCTAATTCCTAAACAAACTCTTGTAGCAAGCCCCAGGGAACACCGAGCCTCCTGTTAAACCACAGGTGGAGAGGCAAGATCCTAATGCTGCTTTAGGCTTCCCCTTTGAAGGTGATGTCTTGCTGACCAGGGAACTAGCCGTTTCCTTTCTGTTTTAATAGATTCTAAACCACCTAGCAGCAGGTCTGGTAGGCTAATGCTGAGAATGCTTCTTGAGCAAGACTCTTTCCAGCAGCTCATGTGTGGTTTTACTGACCCTCTTCCTACAGCATGTTCTGAAGAAGCTTTTGGCCATTACTGAACTGCTTCAACAAAAACAAAATCAGTATTCAGTGTCCAATGCCACCAGGTAGCAGCCCTCTACCCGAGTTCTGCATGGATCCAGCATGCCCGACATGGCAACTCACACCAGTATCACTTTCTTCTTGCTCTTGCCAAAAATAGCGCACCCTGTCACATTCCCAGTGATGTGTGAACTATGCAAAAAGAAAACAAAGATATTCTGTTGGTGAACAATTGTACCAGCAGCTTTTTTAAGCTATCTGTGCAGGACGTTTGCACTTTTTTTTTTCCACTTGGAAACAGTTTTTTCACGACCTCTGAGCCTTGGTGTACAGTGCACCTGCAAACAGAACGCTGTGACTGCATCTCGAACGTTGAAAAATCTCCAGCACCTCAGGTTGCCAAAGTTTTGCTGTCCTGTGGGAAAAGAACAATCGACTGACATGAAATGTGTTGTGCTGACAGCCACGTGTAACTGGATAACATTTCTTACTGTAATTTCTGACTGGTTACAATAATTACGACTTCTGACTGTTTCAACCACTTTAACTTGTATTTACAGTTTCCAGAATTCGATGTTATGGTAGGAACAATCTTTACTGTACACTTTTTATACCATGCTGTTTTCTCTTGCTGGAATCATGTTGAAAGAGAATATGCAGAATGGGTCTTGTCAGCTTTATTTTTTGATGTGCCACTGATTCAGTCTGAATAGTTCTTCCACTGAGAACTGTGTATCCAGATAAATCACAACGCTTTTGTAAGATGTTTACAACAGTAAATAAATTTGAATTCAGTAAATTTATTGATCATTGTATCAGACATGCATGCATTCATTAAACCATTTTATAAAATATGTACTGGTTGGTCTTTACTGTATGTGTAGCTTGAATATTATTTTTATAAGTGAGAAGTTAAGTTTTTAAAATAAATCAAGCTGCAGATCAACTCTTTCTGGAAACTGGCTAACTTTGGCTGCTGTGGAAGTTTTTTACACTGTCTGCACACGTTGTGCTTCAAAATGTTCATGTGGTGGTTACGTCTTAGTGTGGATCCTCAGAACAGCATTACCTAGTCCATATCCCTTAATTTGTTTTCTCTGTACGCTGTCAGGTCACACAAGCCCCAGTTTGCAACATCATTTTGTGTGATGCTGAATGCTCTGCTTACAGCTCCCAGCCACTGCAGAACCCAAGCGCACAACTTAAACCGTGTGAAGTTACACTGCCTTCACATAGTTGTGAAGGTGTTGTGTACATTGTGTCAGGCTTCCTGGAGTGGAATTGGGATTGACAGCTGCTCCTCTTCCCCAGCCCATCAGCTGAGGACCGTAGGGCTGAAGGGTTTGTCAGGAAGAGTGGATTGAGTGTGTTATTTTATAGATTAACTTTTGGTAGTATAACACAACAAAAACTTTGGAGAACAGATTTGGCTGGCCATAGACACCTTACCTACAAAATGCAGTGCTGAGAATGAAACAAGTAAACTCCCAGAGCTGTGTTTAGGTGTGTGTACTGCAGGACTACTTCTGTTCTAAAGCAGCTTGTGAAAAGGAAACAGACTTTGCTCCAGATTTGGAAGACAACTACACATACTCTTCTCCGTTGCCCTCAGGGGAGTTAGTCACAGCATCCCAGTCAGAGATCACAGTCACTAAGGTGTGATGATTATTTTCCATTGTACAATAATGTTTCTGCAGCCTCTTGGTAGGTTTGGAAAGTTTTCCCAGTGTTACAGGCAGGGCCTGGGAAAAAGGGAACACATCCTGCACCAAAGCACATACAAGTCTGTTACTGACCTGCCTCCTGCTTGCATTTATTCAGGTCACTAAATGCCCAGTCTGACATCAACAAGTGTAATCCTACGCTGAAGTCACATCCCAAACTACTCCTAAACCAAAACTCTTCCCTGAGCCACAGGTTTCTTAAAGCAAACATTTCTTACTCCTGTTTGACCTTGAGTGGATTAATGGAGCTACACCTCTATTTTTGCAAAGTCAAATGCTTTATTACAAATATATTAAAGCTTCAGTACCTCGTGACACAGTGAGGAACCTGTGGCAGACAGGTTCACGTTTGACAGTGAACAGTGGTTTCTGCAGGGGCTGGATTCCATCTTCCTCCACAGCTACACTGAGTCCACCAGGTCATCATCAGTCCACTCCTCCTAATGGAAGGGATAACAGCAGTGGTGTGTGTTACAGTACCTACCTGTGGGTACACATTGCTACTGCATGTGCTGTCACAACAACTTCACTACATCTGCCAGTTAAATAGAATTTAAGTACCACAGGTCACTTTTCACACACCTGAGCTGTGCCTGCTATCAGTAATAGACCTAAATAGGAGGTTTAAACTGATTTTAACATAGTGCTCGTCCACATTGCTCAGCAGATGAACATTCCTGCCAGGACACTTGGCCACGTTTCCCCTGCACCCCCAGACAGCAAGTGTCAGTCCTGGTTCACGTACAGGGCTGGCTCAAACTGGGTGTAAGGATTAATGCAAGGCCTACACAGAAGTCACTGGCAAAATGCATATTTGTTTAGTTCCCCTTCAGACCCTCATGACTTGCCTGACCTGAAGTCATAGCCAAGAACTGCTGAACAACATGAAAGAGCATTTCCTTCCCTCAGACTCCCCACAATCTGCATTTCTGCTCAGACTTGCTCCTGCTGCTGAACGTGAGCACACTTAAAGGAGCTTCTCTACATATGCCCTGGTCCATGAAGACATCCCATTGATACTTGGGTTCATTTAAAGTGTTTCTTGCATACCTGTTCCAGGCAGCATTACACAGTGTGCTCAGTGTCTGTGCAGGGAATAAAACACAACTAACTTAAATATAGCAAAGGGAAGATTTTTTTAACATTTATTTGTTTTAGCTAACAGTGGCTAATCCCAGCACACAGCACTGAAAGCCTCCTGGGATGAAGTCCTGCCTCTTCCTCTGCAAGCATTCCACAATGCTTCTCAAGAACACCACCCCCTCCGGCCTTGCTACTGACAGTAATTTCAGCTGTGAACTATTAAATCAAGAAAAAGAATCTCACAAATAGATTAGAACCGACTGTGCACTTACATACTACACCCTAACTACTTACAAATAGAGTTAATATCAGCTAACTACAGATCAGTGAAGTCTTGGGGTTTGAGCAGTACACACACACTATAAGCTTTCCAAAAAGTTAAGCACACTTTCTCCTTCATGTCCTGGCTGCTTTTGTATGTGATAACTGCTCAGAAATGAAACCATACAACCCTTGGCAGTTCAGACACATCAATGTTTAGAAATCCTAAGTTTCAGGAGCTGTGCAGCAGCTTATCATGAAATGCTATGTCAGTTCATTCCTTTGGAAAAAAGGACTGGAAATTGGAAAGAAATCCCAGTATCAAAACTGCCTCAAACCATAGCAGCATAACTAACACAAGACCTGGGGTGGGGAAAAAGTGCATCTCCAGAGTTTAGCTGGAGTGGTTCTCTGTAATTTTGTGAGAAAGGGCAAAGTTACAAAAGCACTGGTTTGTTACAGAGTTGCCAAAACCCATATCCTTTTTAAGACCAGCATTTGGAGTAAACACCTGTCAAAAGTTTTTACAGCATTAAAAGTTAATATAAAATACACTTAAGGTTCCAAATCTTGATAGGACACACTGTCAATGCTGATTTTATTGCAATTGTGTTCAAATAATATTCTAGATTCTAGTTTGACATTATAGCAACAAGCCACTGTGATAATTTATAATAGCAAGACTCCTGGAATTATAAAATAACACACGTCTTGCATTTTATGTTAAGATTTTTACAGTCAACCCCCTCTCTTCAGCTGCTAGCAGCTTTTTCTGAACACCACACTTGAGGTGTCTTAGACCATCAGGATGTACAATGCCTGCAGTAAAAAGCATCCTCCACAAAGCTATTCCTCCACCAGAAGGTATTCTGTACAACTTCCAGGCAATGTTACACATGAAGCTCTCAAGGTGATGAGATCTGAAGGATTACCTTATTTCTGTGCCCTTTTGTTGAGACACACTCTTCAGCCTACCTCCACCTTATCTATGCTTGGTGTTATAACCTGAGGTACCACCTACCCATCTGTGGTTCATGCAAGTCTTGCTAGCTAATTGTCTGATGTAGAAATTTGGTGCAGCAGCTGATGTCTGCTTGTGCAGGAAGCCAAAGAAAGTAAATGAAAACAGCTTCACAAACACTGTCCAGCAGAAAAACCATCACATGTACTCATTTATTTCATCTGCATCCTGAGGAGTTCGCTCCCACCCGTAGAGGCAGAGTTTCTCCTGAACTGTTCAGCTCCTGGCTTTCCAAAACCTCCTTTCATCACAACATTCCCAGTCCATTTCACAGATATTCCCCCTCAGTGGCACCTGCTGCAATTAAGAGCCAATCTTTACGTTGCTCTGTGGTTGATCTATGGTCTACCAAAGGACTTAAGAGCACAGGAATCAGCAAGTATTTAAGAACACTCCCAAGTGCAGGCTAGTGCTCTGGCTCATTTTAAAAAAAGTTGGAAAAGATTGTGTCTGAGCAACACACAAGAGTATTAACAGATGCAGAACTTTATCTCAGTAGCTGCGATACTTCTGCCTTGGCAGTTAGGAGTGGAAAAACAAGTACTTGTACAATAGGTTTACTGACCTCCTCCATTTTAGATTTCTTCGCAACACATTCATCATCTTCATAACCTTTCCTCTTCTTCCTAATCCCATCCAGAACAAAAAAAGTGAAATGTTTAAGTGGTTTTTTAAGTCAGAGTCTCCTTACTTGGCCACAAGATTAGATTATGGATACACCTGTCACTGAAAAAACTACCAAAGCCTCAACCAGCAGCTTCCTGGAGGTACTGAAAAGGGCAGAAAAGGAAAACCAGGAGGTCCTTTGCCATTCACACGAGTCTTAAGAAAGCCTTAACCCTTTACAAAGTTCTTGTTCTAATCATGTGGTTTTAAAGCCCTTGATTCTCATTCCACACGACATCAAGTGGCCAGACCTTAGAAGCCACTTGGGATTCCAGTTCTGTTACAAAACAATCAGTGTTACAGCTGGCAGCACAGATCAGCACAGAAGAATGTATTTACACACTACTGAAAGCACTGCTTCGAGCCTTGGTCCTCAGCTTCCAGCAGACACCCACACAGTGAGCATGTGAGCAGACATCCCTGTGTGCACTGTGAGATGTGTTCCTTTCCAATCACTGACACAGGCCAGGGGAAGTTAATGTTTCTATAGCAACAGGAAAGGGCAGAAGTTTAACACAGCAAAGAGCAAGTATCTACTTACGGGTTCATATTCAGTGAAAGCTCTGAGCTGTGACACTTCTCTAACTTCTGTTTGAGAGCAGCAACCTCTTCAGGCCTGGGCAGTTCGTATTTCTTGATGAGATTCTTCATGCCTGCAGTGGCAACAACACAGCTCTAAGCACATGAAATAACTTCTGCCCTACCTTGTGAATTACACACAGTTATCAGTCAGTAGCATGGCTACTGTTAGTGCTTATCCACCAATATATAAACTTGAGCCAACAGATTATCCTCCCTTCCCTCAGTACAACAGAAGTACAGGATATGTTTTCAAGCAGCTTCTACTAGGGGAAAAAAAACCTACAGAAAAATAATCAGAATGGCACACAGAGAAAAAATATAATCTTTGAAGTCCACACCTCTGTAAGGTTTTGGAAGTGTCACGTCTAGTTTTTAAACAGAGTCAAAAGACACTGCAAGGCAACACGCAACAAGCTGCAAATGGCTGAGATAGAAAGCTTACCAAGGAAAACCCCTTTATTTGTCACAGAGAGCATTAGATATTTGAAGCATGAACTCCTCCCCAGCTCCCAAACTGCTTGCTTACAAAAATTCCTATCCCACATGGCACTAAAACTTTAGAGGATCGAAGATCACATATGTAAGACTTAACTAATACCTTACAACCAAAGATTAATTCTAAACAACACCAAGGTACAGCAGCAGCTGAGCACGAAGCACCACACTGAAACAAGTCGTTAGCATGGCTGCTTCTGGACTTCTTCAACATAAATGACAATAATGTAAAGTTCACATCACTCTGCTTCAAAACACAGGGGTATTTTTTGCATTCAGCATTGTACCTCAGTCTTAAGAAAAGAAAGTATCTGTTCCAGTCCTGTTAAGAATGCAAATTAAATGCACTGATACCCTACAAGAAACAAGGCTTTTTCCTCTACCACCAGTTCTCTGCAAAACAAGTTATTTACAGACACTTCAGAATTTCCCTCCAGCTATCACACGTTTACAGAAGAGCTGCCTTTGAGCTAAATCCACCTCCCAGACAGTGCAAGTGAGAATTAAATGATCCCAGTGTCCACTTTGCATCCCAGCAATGGGAACCTGAAGGCTGGATTTGTTAACAGGGAGAGAAAGGGACCAGCATCACGCCAGCAAACCTAAACATCTTTTGAAATATTTTTATAGCTGCAAAACAGAAGAGAAGTACAAATCCTGGCATATCACTCAACATCAATCATTTAGCTTAGAAAAGATGCCCTCTGGTGGTAGCAGCAGTTATGTGTAGGCTTTTGCCAGAAGCTGTGATTCCAAGAGTGACTGAAAAGAGGCATCTCATTCTGCCTTACTAAAAACATTACTGCGCTACCAAAACAGATTTATCACTTCTGGACCACTTGCTAGCACTTAACTGACTGCAATGCTCACATTCTGAGAAGCACGAGGCCCTCTGTCTTTTAATTTAACCTGCTTATATCACACAGAAGTCTCAATATTTTCTCCTCCTGCACTCACGTGCCAGGTAGTTTATTCTACTGCCCATGTTTAACTTACTTTATGCCAGCCCTGAAGTGAGTAGCACCACTTGAAGCACACCTTTCTGCTTAAAGCTTCTGTTGCTTGGAAAAAGCTATCTTATTCCTTCAGAGATACTGCTTATCATAATTTTCCCAATGTTTACTTACATTTCATGCCATCTAGTAGCTTGGCTAAGGAAATTCTGTCTTCTTTCAGCATAAGACTTTCTGATAAATAACTGTGAAGAGAGATGGAAGAGCACACATTCTTAAACTATCATGACTACTAGCAGCTACCATTAGTTAATAAAATGTGTATTATTTATTATTTACATCTGCTAGAGCTTTGTGATTAGACTTAGTAAGAATACTTCAGTTACTGAAGGGCTGTAAAGTGATGAAAAAGCCAACCTGTCACTTGCAACATTCTTCTGCAAGAGCACTACAAAGTATTCCCCAGCCACCTGAAGAACCGAGGTTCCAACACCACAGAATTACACATTTGAGTGAGTCTCACTGAGTGAAGTCAGCCTGTAATTCAGATTCTACAAAGTGTCATACTAACACCACACTACTTAGTATGACTGCAGAACACCACGGAAGAGCAGCCTTCAGACAGACCAACAGACAGCAAAGCTTGCAAGATGAGACTGCTGCTTCTGGCAGCTGAAGGCAAATCCTACACACTGCTTTGTCAGAGTGTGCAGGACCCTTCCTCTTCCCTCAGAAATCCAAGCTTTTAGTAAGAACAGCACACACAAAAAAAAGGTAAAACCCTAACACACATGAGCAACTGTCCTCACCAAGATCCACAACACCCAGGTGGTTTTATCCCTCCCCAGGAAGCACTTACAGACAAATTACAAAAACCTGAGGACTCTGAAATGTGTCAGCCTGTTCAGTCTGTGCTAACCTCAGCCTTGGTTCATGTGTGCACCCAGCTGCAGCTCCCAGGCTGAGGCAGCAGCCACCACAAAGATGGTCCTTGCTAGAAGCTGATAGCTGCTCTGTTAGCACCACTACTCTTGCAGAGCTTAAATTTAAGGGTATTATTTAACCTCGAGCTGAAACCAGAACTGGATTTGGAGCCACCCACTAGCCATAGCACAGCACCACCTATTTTTTCCTGAAGCTCAGCTTTTCCAAGACTGACCCATACACTGACACCACGGGCACTACAGGTGTCCAGACCTCCCATGTCCCATGAGACCTCTGCAGGTGAAGCTACTCACAGGCTCACAAGATCTGAGATGCAGCATGAGCTTCTCTCACGTCCAGCAGCCTGAACTCAGGTAAAACAGAATTACTGTTACAGTTACAAGGTTACAGCACCTGTGTGGTGCAGACAGGTAGCAGAGACTTCAATTTTTAATGAAGATGAAGTTCACGCACCTTGATTCACACATTATCCACAAGTTACTCTAGTTTTCAAGCATGCTTTTTGGAATTTTGGCACAAGCAGTACAGAGTAGCAATTCAGGAATGAGATCAGCCTGTTTCCAGCTCTAGTGAGCACCTAAACATTTTTACACCATTCCGAAAGGACAGTGATCCCTGCAGAGACCGCCTCATCCTTTTTAGAACAAGAGAGATTTGAGATTCACTTAGGGCAGAAGAAAACTTCTTTTTTAAAGAGTTGTTTGCATTTACCAGCAGCCCTTGTGCCTGCAGGCATTTCAGCCCAGATGCAAGCTGCTCCCAGGGAGCATGATGTGATTAAAACACTCCAGATGCAGCCACCTACAGCCACGACCTCTGCTGTTTTTCTGAAGAGCGTGTTCTAAAAAGAAACAAACCAAACAAAACCACCTTCCAACAAAGACATCGAAGCCTTTGGTGGCATCTTTCCAAACACCAGTGGCTAGAAAGGACCACAGAAAGGAAAGAAAGGACTGATTTATAACAGCACCCTAGTGCTAGTCCATGGAAATCGAGCAGTTGTACAGGCCAAATACAGCACTCAGTCTCTGCATGCCTAGTAGTTGTCAGTTCAGTTCAATTTCCTTTGACTCTGTAACCTTAAAATCTCACTTTTTTTTTTCTTTAAGTGATTCTTTAGGTGTTTCATCTCTCAATTCCTACTGCATTTCCATTTTCTCCACTCTAATCTTCAAGATGTGTCTGAAAACCCTGTGCTGCTTGGGCATGGGTTTGTGTTAAGGAAAAGCCATCAGTTTGGAATTCTTTTTTCTTTCTTCCAAAGGAATATGAAAACCAGACACCAGCTAACTGCATTTACTTCTTGAAAATGGTAAAAAAAAACCCAAACACCGAAACAAACCACGGCACCACTTCACTTTTGGAACATACCAGCGTGTTAATGATTAATAATTACACACTTCTACTGCTTAAGAATGCCCAGAACAAGAATATTTTATACAAGAGGCAAATGAACTGTTCAAATCATACCTATAATGAAAAGGAAAAGGCTACCTTTCCATATTAATTCCTGCTCTTGAACCACTGGATAGTATGGCCGTGAGAGCTATCTGCGAGGGAGCAAAGAGCAGATAGGCATCTGTCAGAGCCACTCGGTTGAGGAAGTCATCAGCAGTCTTCCTCAAAACTTCAGGGTTCTCCAGCACTGGGTAGCGAGTCTGGAAGGTAAAGTATTTAGGAGAGTAAGCAGCTGTTCCTCATCTTCTGCTTCCAGAGCTCAGAAGACACCGTTCAACAGTATTTTGTAAAGCTAAAAAGTAGCAAGCCATCTTCTTACTCCGAAAACAACTTAAAAGTGCTCGAAGAGCACAACCAAACTGACTTCCTTTTAGGTGTCTGACTATGACTTGAGGAGCTGTATCTGTTAAGATCACAGGCACAAAAGGAAACAAGTTTTCAAGCAGGACCTGCAGCAGATCTGCATTAAAACTTGGAGCAAGCAGCACATAAACAACACTACCTTCAGATCAATCAGGAACCCCTCGAACGGTCTGTATGGATTGTGCACGATGAGATGGAAGTTCAGCTGCTGAATAAGCAGTAGCTCATACTCCAGGATCTGCTCGAGAGCTTTTTCTTGTCCAACAGGGCTTTCTCGAAGGTTACCAACGAACTGTGCACTGGACACGTTAAATTCATCTACTTTACAGGCCAAAAATGCACAGGTGAGCCTTGACAGGGGGGAAAAAAGCAAAAAATTGGCATGTGCAGCACCCATCTCACCACCAAGAGTTCTGTTCAGAACACTTGTTCTGAGGTTCTCCTCCCCCTCTATTCTGCCCTAGTGAGGCCACACCTGGAGTCCTGTGTCCAGTTCTGGGCCCCACAGTTAAAGAAGGACAGGGAACTGCTTGAGAGAGTCCAGCACAGAGCCACAGAGATGATGAAGGGAGTGGAACATCTCCCTTATGAGGAAAGGCTGAGGGAGCTGGGGCTCTTTAGCTTGGAGAAAAGGAGACTGAGGGGTGACCTCATCCATGGTTACAAATATGTAAAGGGTGAGGGTCAGGATGATAGAGCCAAGCTTTTTACAGTGCTGACCAATGATAGGACAAGGGGCAATGGATGCAAACTGGAGCACAGGAGGTTCCATGTGAATCTCAGGAAGAACTTCTTTCCTGTGAGAGTGCCAGAGCACTGGAACAGGCTGCCCAGAGAGGCTGTGGAGTCTCCTTGGCTGGAGACATTCAAACCCCTCCTGGATGCGTTCCTGTGTGATGGACTCTAGGTGACCCTGCTCTGGCAGGGGGGTTGGACTGGGTGAGCTTTCGAGGTCCCTTCCAACCCCTAGGATTCTGGGATTCTGTGATTTGTGTCTTCAGAACACAGTTCTGAACACAGCAAACTTTTCCAGATGGAAACTGGAAGTGGCCACACTGTGCTCATGTTTAAGACCTCAGATTTCCTCTCTCAATTTTTATCTTTACACATATAAAGACTGTGCCTCCAGTGTTCCTCTTGACAAGAGTAACTCAAGGGGTGTTGATAACTCACATGATTATCCTAGGATGGTACTCCATCACCGAGTTGTTGAGGTAAAAGCGTTTGAAATACATGCAAGCTGTTCCCTGAATTTAAAAAAAAAAAGGAGGGAAAAGTAAGTACAGAGGCAAAAAGAGGGTCAAGAAAAACAGAATTTAAAAAGTAATATCACAAAACAGAATAGGGAACGAGTACTATAGACATACAGGATACACTAAGGTGCTACACAACGATGTATCATTGAGTATGTCAAAGTTCAATACATTTACATCTGCAAGAACCTTACAAAAGGGCAGTCTGGTTACCTCTTCCTCCATTTTCACAAGTATTTAGGAAGCTAGCACTCAAACAAAGGTCAAAAATATCTTCCAGAAAAAAAATCTGATATTTAAATGAACTCTAAAAACCAAAGGCTGAAAAAACTATCCCAAAATTTGTGAGTGATCCCAGCCAAAACACCTGATTTTTGAAATAAATAAATTTCCCCACGTGTTATGTTTCCCTCTGTGTCTATGAGCACTTCACTCTGTCAGTGCTGAACCTCCAAAAGCTGATCTGAACACCACCAGCAGGACAGCAGGTGTTCTCCCAAAACATGGTGAGTCTGACCCAGCACACACACACACGACAGGGGCCCCTTCTGAAACACCAGGTCTGGCTCCACAGGGCACACAATGGCATTCCCTGGGCTCCTTTCAAAGCAGCTTCAGACGAGATGTTCTTCACCTCCACTACTCACCACACCTCCCAGAAATTGGGAGGACTGGCAGGGAACAACACAGGTGACAGCAGCAGCATGATTTCATTCCCTGTGCCAGCTCCAAGCCCCCACTCTGCTCTGACACACGCTCTTCTGTGTTAAAGATAAGCCAGATTTGAATTTTTCCTCCTTTAAACGTGAGTTTACTGCCCATACAGGTGCCTGAACCTCTGTGCTGGGGCACAAGAAACAACGGGGCCAAACAGCCCAACTTTGGGGCACAGTGAGATCATTTCATTGCACCACCAATACATGCATCTCCAGGTTTGTTTCTGCTCTTTGACAAACCAGGAAGGAAGAACATGACTGGAAGGAAGAACATGGCACTGGAATGGGCTGCCCAGGGAGGTGGTGGAGTCACCGTCCCCGGGGGTGTTCAACAAATGGGTTGATGAGGCACTTGAGGCCATGGTCTGATGGTCCAATGGTCAGGAATATGATGGGATAAAGGTTGGACTTGATGACCCTGGAGGTCCCTTCCAGCCAGAATGATTCCATAATCCTATGGAAGTCACCCATGGAGTGCAACAGCCCCAAGAAAGAGATGAAGATGAGCAATAACTCTGTTTCCAAGAGACTGTGCTGCCCAGAAAGCCAAAAGAGATAACAAATAACGTGAAACAGGGCCGGCACAGGAACAGGCTGACAGAGATGGGTG
>VZRW01012393.1:3240-26036 GCA_013398125.1 Aegotheles bennettii
GGACGGGCTCGGGCGGAATCTTACGCTCCTGCGGGGGGTGGGAAGCGCGGGCTGTGCGGGTCTCTCGCCGGGGCCGGGTCTCTCGCCGGGGCGCAGCGCGCTGAGCGGGTCCCGCCTGTGGAAAGGTGACCCAGCCCCGAGCTCCCTGGAGCCTTTATAGGATTCTCCTCCAGGAAAACACGTCCGTTCATCATTCCCACTGTCAAACACAAGGGCTGCTCCCACGGGAACGGCGGGGGATAGCGGCAAGGCCGCGCAGGCACTGCGGGGGAGCTGCCCCCGCGGCCGGGGGCTCTGGAGCGGGGCCGGGCTGTTGTGCCCCCAGCACACTGCGCTCCCCCCGTCTGCTCCGGGGGTGCCTTCCCCCTCGGCATCGCCAGGCGGCTGGGAAAGAACCTTCACAGTGCGCTCCTGCATTCCACTGTCCGTGCTTCACACGCAGCGCGTGTTTGGGCTGACCTTGGTGTGTGGAACACGGTATCCAGAGATCCAGGTGTTCTCTTTATTCCTGGAATGATTGGTACTAGGATGGTCTCTCAAGAGTCTGTGCCAAGCATTATAATTTTGACACGCTGGGACTTGAAAATAAGTTAACGGATAATTAAGTACCAGCTAAATGAATGCTTTGTGTCATCATAATATTTCTGTGAGTTGGAAGCACAGCAATGAGCAAAAACACTTAGGACCTTGCCAGTGACAGTGTGTTGACTGTGTGCTGCTTTCACTCCTGTGAGTAAACATCACCAGGATCTCTGAGAGGTCTGTTCGGGTGCAGCTGCCGCTGGAGTAGTAATCTTTATGTTCTCCTTGGTTAGATGAAAGCAGAAAAGACCTCTTGAAGAGTGCTTCATTCGTGAATGGTCCCATACAGGCTACTATGCCAGGAGCAGGGTCCGTGGTGGTGGTCGCAGTGTGACAGGGAGACGTGCAGAGCTGCTCAGGGGCAAGCACCACGTATGTGTGCTGTATGAAGTCCCTTTAATGAATTGTTGACTCATAAGTCACTCGTATGTGAGTAGCTAATTGGGAGAAACACTGTGCAAATTGTTGCACTGTTTTGCAATGTTTTTTCTTGGGACATACACACACAATTTTACTTATTTTAAACCTTCTGGTGTGAAGGAAATATGAATCTGCATGGGGAATATTTTGCCTCGTTAATAATATGATTTGTTCTGGAGTTGATGTATTTGCCAAATAAAATATTAATGTAGCACCCTGTGTGTGACCAGGGTGTTATTTTGTTGGCTTGTGTAAGTGCTAGCTTTTAAAAATAAAATCTTGGCAGCTTCCCATTTCTTTAGGATTCACTGGACAACAGCAAACACCTAAGCAAACTCAGAATTTACAGACATGTGGGAAGAGACATACGAACAGTACAATTCATATGAGAAAAACATACAAACAGTGTAATTTGACCTACTCCCTGCTAAAGAAAGCCAATACACTTCCTTACAATCGATCAAACATTCAGAAAGTTTGATAGTTGTTTAATGAAAATTTATTGGGCTTGCAGCTGTAGTATATTTCCCTCTTACTGCCTTTTCTTGCACTTGTGATATGACACAATGGTTAAATGTTTGTCCTCCACAGTTTCTGGGATGTCTGATTCAAGGGAATTCATGAGCTCCAGGACAGTGTGCCAATTCTGACAATGGAGGTTGGCATCCCCTAATGTCTGTCGCTCCTTAATGAGGATCAAGAGTTGCAGGAGGTGTGTGAACCTGTGTCTGCCCAGATGTAGGTAGCCTCACCAGTGCTTGGTCTGGTCTACACTGCCTTGGACCCTCTTCCCAGGGGGCAATTGTAGCTCTTTAACAGAATGCAAGCCCTGTTAGACCGGTGGTTTGCCTTGTGATTGAGGGGCCTAACACACACCTTTTAGTTGTCACCAGTAATTCATGCATTTGGCTGCCCAGCCAGCTGCACAACAGAAACATTCTTGGCTTGCCAGACTGGGGACAAGCTTGAGGTCTAGAGGCTTTACTGATAGTCTGGACTGACCTGTTAAGCTATGAAATGGATATATAAATTGCCATCCTTGCCTGGGGAATAGAAAGCAGACAAGAAAGTGTGTGCTAGAGACCAAAAAACCCGGAAACAGGTAATTTCATGAGTAACATTTAAGGGCTAGCTGAGCCTCGTAGCTCCATGGCACCCTGTGAATCAACCATGTGGAGAGCAAAACAATAGTCGGGATGGATATGTACCTAGGTGTTCAGCAAAGCCTATGGGCTCAGCCAGGATGCACCCAGGGAAAAGAGTAGAGACATTTTCAGCGTGCACCATGAGGTGTGCATAGGAAGAGTGCAAGCCCAAAAAAATGCAATATAATGGTAACCTAATATTTTTGTTGTTATTTTTGGGTATAACACTTTTTCACTGTCATTGTTTAATTTGTGTGGTGAAAGCTTGCTTTCCACCAGAAACATCCTGAAGTAGAGATGACATCATTTGTCACTGCCCCGGGAAGCACTCTGACAGTTCTATTCTGTTACCTCAGATCACAGTTGTGTCACTTCCCATTAATTGTTGCCAGCCTGGATTAATTCCGCCAGGGAAATTTACAGTACAGGGGGCTGTGATACTGCTCCCTTGCCAGTCACCTTTGTCACCTGCACTGCCTCTGGACAGTGCACCATCAATGAGGAGTAGCCTGGCTCCAGCTAGGTCAAGCACAGAGCCACCTCAGCAAATTGTCTGGCTTGCAATTCAGCTTTGGAAATTGATTTGCCTTCAGGATAGAAAATTTATTTTTCCCCATAGCTTTATTTTTATATGTGTGTTTGTCCCTCCCTCCCCTGCTCTCCTGCATCATCTAGCTGGCAAGCGTCACTTTGTCTGGTTGTTTCCTGGTGTCCTGAATGCTTAGAAGTGACATTCTCAGAACAATGCCTTCTCTGAAGTTTGGTGGTATTTTTTTGTAACTAGTCTTCTCAAAGCTGATAGAAATACTTCGTTGGCAGAGCAGGAGCAAAGCACTGAATGAGACCTTGCGAGGAGAGCAGTCTTGCTTGTGGGGCAGGGGAGGACATAAGGTACTTGGCAGGACTCAGCACTCTGACAGCCTGTGCTGTGAAGATACTCGAGCTAAATTACTGACAGAGATTTTTTTGTCCTCCAAACATTTCAAAATTTAGAGATACCATTTAAGAGGTGTTTTACTGAACATGGTCCTGCACGTGGGTTGGAGCAATCCCATGCACAAATACAGGCTGGGTGGAAAATGGATTGAAAGCAGCCCTGAGGAGAAGGACCTGGGGGTGTTGGTTGATGAGAAGCTCAACATGAGCCAGCAGTGTGTGCTTGTAGCCCAGAAGGCCAACGGTATCCTGGCTGCATCAAAAGAAGTGTGTCCAGCAGGTTGAGGGAGGTGGTTCTCCTCCTCTATTCTCCTTCATGAGATCCCACTGGGAGTACTGTGTCCAATTGTGGAGCACTGAACATAAGAAGAACATGGAGCTGTTGCAGCGAGTCCATGAAGATGATCAGGAGGCTGGAGCACCTCTCCTGTGAAGACAGGCTGAGAGAGTTGGGGTTGTTTAGCCTGGAGAAGAGAAGACTCCAGGGAGACCTCATAGCAGCCTTCTAGTACCTGGAGGGGGCCTACAGGAAAGCTGGAGAGGGACTTTTTACAAGGGCGTGTAGTGGTAGGAGGAGGGGAAATGGGTTCAAACTAAAGGAATGTAGATTTAGACTGGGTATTAGGAAGAAATTCTTTCCTGTGTGAGTGGTGAGACACTGGCACAGGTTGCCCAGAGAAGCTGTGGATGCCCCCTCCCTGGCAGTGTTCAAGGCCAGGTTGGATGGGGCTTGGAGCAACCTGGTCTGGTGTGAGGTGTGCCTGCCCATGGCAGGGGGCTTGGAACTGGATGATCTTGAAGGTCCCTTCCAACACAAACCATTCTGTGATTCTATGAAATAGCTGCAGCTCATGTTTTCCTAAGTAAACCCATCCTCATGTCTGACCTTGGGTTTGGGCAGAGCTCACGTTTCAAAAGCCCTTAAGGGCCAAATTAGCTAAAACCAGTTTGTCCTGCAAGAAGCTTTGATACTTCAGTCCATGTTGCTTCCTCCTAATTAGGATCCTGAGCCATGTCCCTGAGTAGGACACCTCATGCACACAGCCATGGCCAGGGAGAGCCTGGCTGCCTGAGGGATGGCAGACAGGGAGCTGCCCCAGCATAGACCCCAGCGGCTCGCAGGCTGGTGGCATCAGCAGGCTCTGTGGGGCAGCCCTGGGCAGGAGATGGGCCCATCCAAGGAGGCTGCTGGGGAGCAGCAGGAGGCAGGGTGATGGTATAGGTCTGCTGTGTGTCCAGGAGGCAGGGGGATGGTATAGGTCTGCTGTGTGTCCAGGAGGCAGGACAGAGATTAGGCTGGGCACAGGCACAACTACAGCATGGCATGGGCAAGGCTGGAGGCCCCAGTCTGAAGTGAAATGGGACATCAGGACCCATGGGCCATTAAGGCCTCCGGGCACCCTCCCCAGATCTTGGGGTGTGCTGGATCAGAGCCATGGAGCCAGGCCAAGGTCCATGAAGGAGGGAACCAAGCCTCCCCTGAGGAGTACCAGAGGAGTATGTGGGACAGGAAAGCTGACCAAGGAGCCTGGGGTCCCTGGGCTCTGGGGCAGGTCCTGCCCAGCCTGAGGGCCAGGCATTTGGCTCCAACAGCTGGAGCCACCCATGAGGGAACTGAGGGAGCTTGGAGTTGAAGTGACCCACACGCAGGCTCTGCCCCTCACCCACCAGCACAGCCCCATGGGTCTGAGCATGGAGGGCAGGTCCTGCAGCAGCCCTGGGTATGGCATGTGATGAGTCAGGTCCACCAGGAGACACAATTACCGGGGAGGCCCAAGACCTGTCCAGAGGCAGGTACATGTGCACCAAAGCCCAGCCAGAGCTTCAGCAGGGCTTCCAGGCAGAGGATTGGGAAGATCCAGGTGGGGCCAATCAGAAGAACTAAGGCCTGTTAGTGCCTGACAGAAATATTTTTATCTGCACGTTTTGTTCATTTCCAGTTCTTCACACCTCTTATCCATCTCCTGGCCCTCTGGTCATCTTCATTGTGTGGAAGTTAGTTTGCTTCTGGGCTGCCTCCTGGAGTTAGGCAACAAGTTCCTGCTGGTATCGAGCCCAGGTGCAATGCTGGAGAGAGTTTTCTGCAGGGATTGCTGCCTATAGAAGCTATGAGCCACCCTCCAAATGGTTTTGCTGCCTTCTCCCTGCAAAGTCTACTATCATCAACCCAGGAGGCAGCTGGCAGTTCAGATGCAGTCAGATGCCCCTCATCCCTCTGCCTGTGGGCCAAGATCTTTACCCTCCGTGATCTGGAAAAAATGATAAATAACATGTAAGTTAATTTTGTGTCTAATAGTAAACCAGGTGCTTCAAACATTTTATGTCTGCAGTTTTAGCTGGATAGTTTTAGTCTGGATAGTTTTAGCTATCCATCCTAGCAATGTCTCCCCAGGTGGCCCTAACAATGGTCCTGTGTTGATGTGGCCAGGCAGTTTAGCATATCCACGTACATTTATATGACATCCACTGGTCATCTAGTGATGTACATATAATTCTCCCCAGGGTGATTTTCATCTGTGATAAAGGTTTAACCTTTAATTGTTTTGAGGTTTTGTTCCTGGCTTGTCATGGTAACACAAGGTAAGGGAAAAAAACTTCTATCCGTACCGTGTGTTTACTGTGTTTTTAAAAGAATAGTTTAAAACAACCAGGTTTTGTGTCTCTCTTTCCAAGCCTATGATGTTGGCAGCGGTTCTGAGAGTAATAAGTTTTGATAGGTAAAACAAGTAACATTTGGTCACATTTAGCTTAATAGTTCCCTTAATGTAGTCTTGTCATGGAACTAAACTTGGTTTTTGATAAATGAAACCACCAGAACCAAGAAAGAAACTTCTTTTTTGAACTGCTTTATATTTCTGTCATTTCTCCAGGGGCTTATGAACAACTGTAGTGCATATTATACATTAGATTTATTTCCTGCTTTGCTGTCACTGATGCCTTGCCATTAAGAATTCCACTCAGTGCATGATTTCTATGTAGTATTTTAAAGCTCTAAAATCTGAAGTTTGTTACGCTACATGGCTTCTTAACACAACATGGAGCACCATTCTCTGTGGTGGTATTTGTAAGGTACGTTTAAGTGGGATGCATGCAGATAATTCTATATATGAATACTTACAATACTCTGACTGTAGATTTTTCCAGAAGTTTAAAAAAATACAGTGCAACAGAAATGAAATACAGTATACTTCTTCCATGTGTGCATAAGAACAGTCATACAGGGTTGGATCAAAGGCTCTTCCAGACTGTCACCTAGTCTCTGATGATTACATCAACTTAGAGAAAGGACATGGAGTGGCCTTCCTCTGCAATACTCTTCCAGACTCTCAGTCTTTGGTTAAGAAACTTCCAGAGTAAGAAGTTGCAGTCTAAACCAGGGTATTTAATATCATCATGAGTATAAAATAGATTTACCTTAAATGCATTTACTTAAACCATTTATGCTTCTAGTTTTTAGAGTGTTCTGTATCAATTATTTCTATGGTGTGCTAAGGCCACTTTCACCTCAGAATGCTTTACACATTCCACAGGTAGAGAAATGATGACAAGAAGTCATACATTTGTAGTTCTGGAGATGGAGCTTGGTCATCCTTGGTCATTCAGACCAAGGAAATGGAACAAAGACAATATCCTGTTATTTTTGTGTGTGACTTTCAGAAGTGGTAAGCCTATCTCAACTTACTGTAACTGAGGATTTCATCAAATTGGTGCCACATGCTTCTGGCTGTTTGCAGAGATGCTAGAAATACCCTGTAGTGAATGTAGTTTTCTTACAGGATTGTTATAGGCTACATTCTTTTTTTACTTTTATGGGTTTACCTCTTGAACTCCACAAAACAAAATTATTACTGGAGTATTATCAAGTTTTGCATGTAGGTCTGCATGTCTTCATCAAACATATCTGTTTGCCAACATGTATCTCTGGATAAATACAAAGTTTGCACCTGAAAAAACAGCACTGGTTGATGTGGAATTGTAACCAGACTCAATGAAAGTTGCTAGGAAGAAGAAAGTACTGCTATACTCCTAAGTAGATACATAGGACTATATTTTAATATCAAAAACTTCAATGACATTTGTCCTTCCTACCCGAAGGTTGATCTTTCTCGCCTGACCGTGATTTTCTGTGCTGAGCAATGGAGAAATGACAGTGCTGAGCAATGGAGAAATATTTTAACATAGGATATGAGACTTCTGCAAGTGTCATATGCAGCTCAAATCTCATGCTTGCAGGAGAACAGAGTAACTCCAGAAGTAACCACTCGCGGAAATAAATTGAATAAGATGCATAATTACTGGGGTTGTTTTACATATGCAGACCCAAAGATTACTCAGTAGATATAGCAATCAAGAGAGCTTTGCAGCTAGAGATAAATTCTGGTACAGCCATTGCTTCTTCAGAACAGTGGCCTTAGACAATCTAGTGGTTTAACTATCAGTTATAGGAAATACCTGGTGGTTTATACGGTTTCCTGGTGGTTTATACGGCTGTAAATTACTTGTGACATCTTTATCTTTAGTACAGAAATCCCAATAGACAAATCGTATACTTTCACACACAAAGTGGAAAACCAAACAAACAACAAAACCCCACAACATTTTAAGGATATTATTTTAAAAAATGTTTTAATATACCTGACAAATCATAATTCCAACAGCACAAGATGGAGGCTGAAAGGAAAACTACACTTGGCAACTTCATAAAAATCTTTAGAAATAACCTTTCATTTATTTACTAAAATGAGGCAGTTTTAGAATTTTGTACCCTAGAGGTGTCTGAGGCTGGTGTGTATTTCACTCAGCAAGTCAAGCATGTCCTCTTTCTAGTAGTTTGCAACTTCTGCTTTAGACTCAGAATCATGAAAAGTTTGACCTTCATGGCCAGATGCTTCCCTTGCTCTGGATAGTTGTTGTGTTATTGTAGGAGTGCCTTATTAATTCTGATATGAACAATGGCAGAGGAATGCTGATCATAGTTCTGACATGATGAGGACTGAATGTTGCCTGTCTTAAGTCTCTGGTCAGTCTGATATAAAGGACATTGGCAGGTGTTTCTTTGGTGTTTGTTTGTAGGAAGACTGCTCTAGAGGTCTGGGGTCTCAGATGAGTTCTGCTTAGACTGATCTGTGAATAATATTGAAGTGGAGGAAAAATTAGTGCATGTTAAATGAATTTATCATAAAGCTCCATAATAATCACCATAGTAAGCAATATTTCGTTTTCTGAGCAGGTATAGCCAGTATACAACTGCCCATCAGAAAGTTAACAGTGGTACTTAAAGAAAATCATATTTCTTGTCTTCTGGCCTCTTAATTTCCAACTGTACATCTTTCTATCTTTATTCTTTTTTTTTCTTCTGTTTTTCTTCTCCAAGATTAGATTTATGAATCATTTGCAGAGGGAGAAACTCTTCTTTAATGTTTTTTCATTAGTCCCTTTTGATGATTCATATTAACACAGATGTTGTCATTTAACTCTCTGGTGCATCAGAGGCTTAACTTGATCACGAGTCTTAGGAACATGATATTTTTTCTAATAGCAGGAAGCTCTCAGAATTTGTTTTTCCTTTGTCATGTAATTTCTCTGAAAAGGTCAGCATGGCCCGATCTTCTGGGCAGAATTCATAAAATTATAAATACATTGGTCAAGGTTTAAAATCAAAACCTTTTTTGACAGAATAACCATGACCTTAACAATCAACTTATAGGAATCAGAAAATGTGGCCTTACATAAGTATGAATAATGACGTTCCCTTTAAAAATCCACATGTGGGAAACATCTTTCAAGTTAGAGCTGGTTTTTTGCATTTGTTTTCAACAGTTTTGGAAAATATTCTTAAGTAAACACAAAATCCCTGTGAATGTACTGGTGAAAAAATAAGGACTGAGCCAGGAGAGTAAATCAACACAGTTCTTTTGGCTGCAAGCCATCTTAGTTTACAAAGTCAAGGAAGAGATTTCTTGTTTAAAATTATTTGTAATTTTCTTTTTTTTTTTTTTAATATATAATTTTTAAAAATGCAAGGACACTAAATAACACATCTTTTGCAGCTTGATTCTGACAGTGTTTACCTTATTCAGGTACAGTACCCTTTAATGTTACTGCAAATAAAGCAGTGATAAACTGGAAACTGTCCTTTGGTCTTTTCCCATCCATAAACAAACCTTTTTATTTGAAGTTATTTTTACGAGTAAATGTTCTACTTCATATACTCCAGTATTTCCTGTTGGATGGTTGCTATGTTGACACAGCAAGCAGTGTCCTTTTTAGTGTAGAGAATAAGATAATTTTGTGCTTTAAATCAAGATAAAGACTCTTGTTGACTTTGTTGGGTACCCTAAGGCCCTTGCTAATAAACACACTTTTCTGAGCAGGAATTAATCACATTTTGTAAAAGATGCAAATATGTTAAATCTAGGTCAATGGAAATGTGATCTACATGTTCATAGAAATATTTTTTAAGTAGTTTGTCTTAGAAAATAAGCCATATAGCCAGATAATACTGGTGATAAATGAATAAATGAAAGATAATTGGTATTAGTTCAGATTGTCTGAAGAGTATCAGAAAAATCATATATATCCAATGATTGTTTATTGTAGCCTCTGTGGACATGAGGGTTACAATTCCAGGTGTATCTGGTGAAGAGAGGCTACTCAGAGATAACTGATCATCAGACAAACTGTATAGTAAATTTAGTGATGAAAATTTGTTTCTTACTGTCCTGCAGCCTGTCTGGCTGCATGAATCCTGCTCAAATACTCGGACAGGAAAGAGTATTTCTAGTTGTAAGTGACACTACACTGTCAGAACGAGAGTTTGCAGGAGTGCTGATGCATCATGTAGCTCTTTCAATTTTTTCAGGAGAAAAAGAGAAGGGAACACCTACTAAAACAGAATTTATGTGGTTGACAGGAAGGGTCGAAGCAAAATGTCCTTTCTTTCTTTTTTGTTTTTAATTTTTCTTCATGTTCTGTTCTTGTGGACCAGAAAGCCCTTAGCCTTAGTTTTAAAGAAGCCTTGTAAAGTTCATACCTATAACAGTAATGTAGAAAGAAATCGATAGCAGGGGCGAAATTCAGCTAGACCTCCTGATGTTTTAGTACAGTTAATAAAAGGGCAGGTATGTATTTATGTGAATGTTGCACCTGTTGGTTACTGAACTTATAATTGGAGAATACTGGAGAAATGTGAGTATAAACCTGACTGTTGAAAGGAATGATAGAATCGTGGAGTCATTTAAGTTGTAAAAGACCTTTAAGGTCAAGTCCAACCATTAACCTTGCACTGCCAAAGTGCACCCAGGGGGGTTGGACTAGATGATCTTTCGAGGTCCCTTCCAACCCCTTAGATTCTGTGATTCTGTGATTCTGTAAAGCTGTTGTGAGCACTGACACTTCAAGTGTGGGTAGTTAATATTACTGCCAAGTAATTAAAAGTACTGTCTGGGTGTCAATATTTTGGGGCAGGGGAAATTTAGAATCATAGAATCATTATGGTTGGAAGGGACCTCCAGGGTCATCAAGTCCAACCTTTATTCCATCATATTCCTAACCATTAGACCATTAGACCATGGCCTCAAGTGCCTCATCCACCCGTTTTTTGAAACCCCCCAGGGACGGTGACTCCACCACCTCCCTGGGCAGCCCATTCCAGTGCCCAACCACCCTCTCAGTAAAGAACTTCTTCCTAATACCCAACCTAGACTTCCCTTGATGTAACTTGAGGCCATTTCCTCTCGTCCTGTCATTAGCAACTTCATTTTAAATTATCGGTCACAGTGACCACGGACTGTTATTGTGTTTTACGGCAACATTTAGAACATCTTCCATTTAAACAGAATAGAAGTTTAACATGTACTATGAATGTGTGAAGTTCATATACAACTGGAAAACCTAAGATGCATTAAGCATTGAAATAGTCAGCTTTGAGGAAGTTTATTACTTGGCTATGGTTTAAATTATGTCAGAAGTTAATTCACAAATCAGGTGTCCAGTGCAATTCTATTTTCAAAGAGGCCTTTGCTTTTTGAAAGAGCTAGTTGTGGTAATCTCAATAAATACCAGTTGTTCAGGGTGAAGTAAAAAGAGAATGGTATTACAATGGTTTAATATCACTATTAACTTTTATAAATTTATTTTATTTGGGATGAAAATGGCCTCTTGTTGCTTCTATCTGCACCCTAAGAGCACAGCATTATTGTGGAATTGTCATTTCCATGCTACAAAGATGCAATGACAGCAGTGTACTCCCCTATATTCTTGAATTTTACTGTTAAGGTTCTATTTTTAAGTAAACTCCTTCCCAAGTAAATGGTAACCATAGCCTTTTAATGAAAATTGATGGCATTAAGTACAGACACACCAACAGGAATAAAATTGATAGAATTTCTCACAAGGGACTTGCTGAGCTAACTCAAGTCCTGCAAAGACCTCAGAATACAACAGATGCTATTTCTTTATCTGAGCTGAAGCACCAGGGGATGGGAGGAAACCCTGAAGATTTTGTCACTTTGTAAATGCCTCAATTTGAAAAAGAATGAATGTCCTAAGACAATGTATTAACAGATGCTATCATGAACTAGGAAAGACTGCACAGTTTGGATTTTGTATTTCCTCTGGAAGTTAGTGTTGCTCGTTAAATTTCTGTAGTGAACAAAATCAGTCCCTAAAACAAAAAACTATTGAGCTATTTATATCAAGAATAATTGGTAAAATTTTCACTCAAATGTCCTGAGTCATAACATAAAACTCTGCTGGCATTCTCTTAATGTAATCTTTTTTTTCTAAAAGTACTACCTAAACATATGGGACATGAACATTTGAGATATAAAGAACAGGTATGTTGCCTTCTAATTGCCTTGGGCATTGTTGTGGAGGAATATTTTGCCTTTACTTACACTGTTGGCTGGTTTCTTAGTTAATTGGTCATGAGCTTTCTGATTAGCACTCTTTATATCCTCTGAATGTCTCTTCCAGTCTAACTTTTCTTACCTTTACCCTGGGTATTCAGGATATAAACAGTCTCTGGAGTATCTTTCTGTTCCCTGGACTGGGTGCTGAAGAATTCTATTACAATTCTCAATTTCAGCTTCCTCCCCCCCCCCCAGTGTCAATATAGACTTCAGGATGTGCTGGCAGCCAGAACATTGGTCCAGGATCCTTGAGGTCATCTTTCCCTTTTTCATGATGAAGGTGTTGAGCATGACAAGTGACAACCAGGTACCGAAGCTGGTGACCCCATCATCTCAGTCCTGTTGCTGACACCCGTGGCGTGTGTCTGCGGAAGCAGTGAGGACAGTTCCAGAGTGCTTGCCTGGTGGAAGGAAGGAGCCAAAGGAGAGTGGGGATCCTGCTCGTACCCCAGTGGATGAACTGCATGCATGCTGTGAATGAAAGCCTTATTCTCTGCTTTGTCATCTACCTGGAAATTTTTTCTGGCCAGAGAGTTCACAGTGTGAAGGTGTCCCTATCTTTCACTCCCTATATAGCCTACAATAATGTCATCAGCTGATGTCAAGTGAAAGTGCTGGGTAATCAGGCTTCTCTGACTCCATTCTCCCTCCTTTAGGACTGACCTCAGGGAGAAAACATTTTTCCTGCTCTCCGACGGGATGAGGTTCAATAAGGCCAAATGTCGGATACTGCACTTGTGTCACAACAATCCCAGGCACCGACCCAGGCTCGGGAAGAGTGGCTGGAGAGCTGCTCAGCAGAAAGGGACCTGGGGGTGCTGGTTGACAGCCAGATGGATATGAGCCAACAGTGAGCCCAGGAGGCCAATAAGGCCAATGGCATCTTGGCCTGCACCAAGAGCAGTGTGGCCAGCAGGAACAGGGCAGTGATTGTCCCACTGTACTCAGCACTGGTGAGGCCACAGCTTGAGTGCTGGGTTCAGTTCTGGGCCCCTCACTGCAAAAAAGACATCGAGGTGCTGGAGTGTGTCCAGAGAAGGGCAACAAAGCTGGTGAAGGGACTGGAGCACAGGGCTGATGGGGAACGGCTGAGGGAGCTGGGGTTGTTCAGTCTGGAGAAGAGGAGGCTCAGGGGGGACCTCATTGCTCTCTACAACTCCCTGAAAGGAGGTTGGAGTGAGGTGGGGGTCGGTCTCTTCTGCCATGCCCATAGTGAAATTACAAGAGGAAATGACTTTAAGTTGCAGCAGGGGAGATTCAGATTGGACTTTTGGAAAAATTTTTTCAATGTAAAGGTGATTGGGTATTGGAATAGGTTGTCCAGGGAGGTGGTGGAGTCACCGTCCCTGGAGGGGTTCAAGAGGCATCTGGATGTGGTGCTGGGTGATGTGGGTGAGTGGTGATGGAGGTAGGGGTTGGACTGGATGATCTTGAAAGTCTCTTCCAACCTCTATGATTCTATGATTCTAAGTATTTTGCCCTCGTCTTCTCCATTTTTCAAAGGTTTCATTCCGTGGAAAAGTCCTTCTACTGACTTGCAAGCATCATCTATGGATGTTATTGTATTTGGGCCAAATGTATACACATGTGTATATATTAACTCATTTATTATCTCAGTATCTGTCTCTGAAACTTACTTATATTAAGCATGGATGTTTGTCTTCTTGCTGACTCTGTTGCTTATAGAAGTTGCCATTATATTCTGAGGGCATTTCTGGCAGTGAGTAAAGGAACTCCTGGACTCTTTTACACATTATGCTAGTGAGAGGGAACCTCAGCTTATGAATAAGGTGTTTCTCCCTGGGCGATGTGTATGCCCTTATGTTAGAGTTTCCTTTATTTGAGTTGAAAAAGCAGAAAAATATTACCTCTGGATCAGGAAAGCAATATCTTGCTGTCCAACTTGTGGAGTTTTTGACTAATGCCTGGAGAAGACACTAGGGTGAATATATTTGCTTAGGACTTCTCTGTTCATTTTGTCTTTCATGGTGTGTGGCTGCCTCCTTTCAAGGGCAAACAAACTTGGCTGTCTTCCTGGGCTCACAGCTGCCTTTTTCTCCAAGTTTTCTTTGAAAGAGAGAAGAGCAGCTTGAACACTGAACTTGGATGTTGCTGCTCTGCTGGATAGAGTGAACTCGAGTGCGGGAGGGGCGAAGTACTCTCTGGGCAGTGTTGGGGCTGTCAGTATTCAGTGCGGGGCTGCAGCTCTTAGATGGGCATCTCTAGATCATCTGTCAGGTGCAGCCTGGAGCAAGGGTGAGTGTGGATGGTGATCAATACCCCATGGCTTGCCCATGAGGAACTGGCTGGGTGCTGATGATAGGGAGGTAGAAGGGAGGAAGGAATCAGGTCATTTGTGGAAATTGATGCCTTTCTCAACATTCTCCTGTACTTTTCTGTTCAGAATTACACTGCTCCAAGTAGAATTGGGAGAGACTTGTTCTTGTTCCTTCTACCCTCATAGCAGTCCTTCTTTTTCTATTCCTTTTAGTACCTTTGGTACTAGGATTTGTCTAGTTATAACGGTGTAAGATCTTCCATCTCTGTGCAGACTACTAACCTCTTCCTAGATTGTTGTTTCTAAGAAGAGAAAGGAGTGAGAGCACTGGATAAAAGCAGCTGAGCCAGGGAAGACAGATTGCAGCTAACTCAGAATGCAGAGATAAATCTTGCAGAGTTGTGGGCAGAAGGCTGACATTTCTAGAAGAGTTTGTTATCTGTCTTAATGCTATTTGTTGCATATTGGGGAAATGTAAGTGCAGTAGGAGTGTTCTGTGGCTGCAATAATACCCCTTAGTGCATTGAAAAGTAAAAGCATTACACAGAAAGTGGGGGAAAAGTACACAGGCTTAAAGAGTGACTGACACAAATGGGTACAACAAAAGATTAAACAGAAAATTTTACTGGGTGGTAATGTGTGGTATATCCTCAGAATAATATTCATGCTATATCTTCTGTGCACTTGGGCTTTATTGGGACTTGCTTTGTGTTTAAACTTCACCTGGTATGTGATGTACATGACTTTGTTAATGAGTTTTGTTTTGAAAAATTAATCTGGCCAACTGGCATCTCCAATTTGCTCTTTTACAAAGGGGAATTCCACATACTCTGACAATCCAAGCTGCTGGTAATAGCAAAACATGTTGCCCAAAACATCACCATTGTAATTTTTATGTCTATGTTATTGCTTACTTCCAAGACACAGTGAAATAGTTAGCTGTTGATGTACAACATTTATTAGATTTGAGAGTGAAACACAATGGAAAACAATGAGGCAGTACACAATTTCTTTAGGTCTTGTCTTCAGCTTATTTTTGTTTGAGACAACAGGCATTTTTCAAACAGGTATTTCAGAGAAAGATTCTGAGGCACAGTGGCACCTGACATGTAAAATAAAAAGTTCACAGCCTGTGCCAGCAAGTTTGATGGATATTTGTATTTCAGTTATAAGATATTATGCAAATTTTGAGGGGAAACAAAATAATCTATAAAATATGGAAAACACAAGAAAAGCTGCTGTCACAGTGATTTCTGCTAGTTCTTTAGTTCTTTAGTTCTCCAGTAACACAACCCAATAAACTCAAGAATCTTATTTTTGTCAGTGAATATGCACTGGAAGCAGATATCTGGATTAAAAAATATTCAGATAACTTTTGATTAGAACTGCACTTTAAATTATTAGAATATGATGGATGTGTTTGGGTGAGGAGAAAGTTCACAGTTATGCTTAGATTTCTTCTCTGAGCAATTTATAACCTTGGCATTAGTCAGATACCCAATCTCCGGTCCCTTTCAGGGTATATAAATAAACATAGTGTAATACGTGAGCAGTAAAATTTATGACCATTGATTGATCTCACTGGAGTCTCTTCCTTGCATTTCTGAATAGAGGGTACAGAAAATCATTTCTTAAAACATACACTATCTTGCTTCTTCCTACAAAGAAGTAGCAACAGTAGGCTAAATCCTGCAGTCTTTACTTGGTCAAACTTGTTACTTAATATGATGAGTAAATGAAGACACTGAGATTTTCACCTCTAGGATGAAACTGGCTCCTGTGTAGAAGACCTATCCAAAGCTTATGATCTCCTTTGAGTCCTGGGAGTCAGACAAAAGTGTTAAGTTCCTGTGCTGCTCTGAGTCCTTGGGATGCATTTTGGTCTCAAAAGATGCAAGAGTTAGATCTACCACCTATTGCGCCCCCTTTACCTTAGCTATTCTCTATTTTCACTTATGACTCTGAGATTTTTTTACAGGGTGCTGATTAGGTGTCTACTGAATTTCATCATGTTGCCCTTAATTTTTTCCTACTTTACCTGCAAGGCCAACAAACACATTATTAATAAATTATGGTTCTTAACTCATTCTTCCCCAGTTCCCAGACCATGTAATAACACATGTGCTGGCTTCAAAATCTTTTGATATTCTTATATTTTTTGCATTCATCAAAAAGGATTTTAACAAGGAATTTGTCAGAAAGATAAAAATTTATATTTATATTCGTTGTGGCAATACTATTATAAATAATAAACGGTTGGATTAATTAGCTGAAGTTCAGCAAAACCTGGGAAGTTCAGTGTGTTATCCCACAAACAAAAAAGAAAGAGTAAGTTCCTATTTACCTAAAGCTGCAGAATTTTGCCCTGTGCTGTGTTTGCACATGTGCATGCATACACACACATACAGAGTATCGATGAAGTGGTCTATGTGCCAAGGCTCTTTGCTGCTGTCTTCCTGCAGAACTTTCACAAAGTTTCAGTTTTGCTCTTAGGAGTTCTGTCAGCAATCCAAAACCTCACTCTTCTGGGGTCCCGAAGTTGACCCAGAAGTTATTTACTAGTTTACTGTGTTTCTTATTCTAGCCAGGTTTTGTGCTGACAGACTTGATGGTGATCTGAACATAGATGTTACTTTTCTGAAACACCACATTAGAAATTAGATGTGCCCTCTGGTTTGCTAAATGTATTATGAAATTGCTACCTGAATATGTGATGGAAAGCTTCTGAAGGAGAGCAGAGATTTGTGAAGTTTAAAGACTTTGACAGAGGTCTCTGAAAGTCTCTGTGACTTTGGGGCAAGAATTTTTTTTTAAGCAACAAAAATGTATCCACCATTTTGTTTCAAAGGTTTGGGTTTTTTTGCCCTCTTCTCCTGTCCCATGTTGCCTTGTGTGATCATTAGATGTATCCATGTTGTTTCTGCTTAGCTGCTTGGGTCATACATTCAAGTCAGCCTCTCCTTGTGACTGAGAGTCTGTTTTTGTTTGAAGCTGTGTTTGTCTACAGCCTCGAAAAACATCCAGATATCTTTTCCTCTGGCTCATTATCCTGACTTTGCTGAACTGTTTTCAAAGCAATGGTTGGTTTGTTTTGGTTTTGTTTTGTTTTGTTTTTCCCTCCCTTCCTTCCTTCCCCCCTTCAAACTTTCCCAAGACAAGAAGAAGGGGAAAAAAAAATGCTCAGGAATGAAATGGGAAACCTTCCTTCTGGTGGGACTGATCTTGCTGGAAAAACTGTTGGGAAGTTCTGTAGCACAAACCCTACTTATGATGATCTGTGAGGCAGTATCTTTGCAGAGGATTCTGGGGTGCAAAAAAGTGCTGAAATTAGGGAAGTGCAAGAAGATGACAGCTGGGCCCCTGTGTTTAATTCAACATCCTATAAGGGACAGGAAAAATACAGTAAAATATTTGTGTCTGCTGAAATGAGACCTGAACACATGTATACCCTTCTAGGGACAGAGTGATTTCTCTCTTGATTTTATGGGATCAGTTTTGCAGCATACTGTTCTGGAGAACCACTGTCTTAACTATCCTTTGGATTCCTCTTGAACTGGGCAATGGCTAGTTATGTGGGTGGCTTCCTTTCAGACATTGAGGCTGAGCCAGCTGAAAGCAATACCAAGGGTTATGGAGATTGAAGTAATTTTGCATAGCCATTCATCTCCAGAGCCAATTGTTTAATGCCAGAAGTGTGGAAAGAGTTGAGTTTTTAATTACTTTTGTTCACTGCTGAGAGAGGTGATTCATGGAAGTTATAGTGCTAAAGTGTGGAATGAGAAGAATATTAGGATGAAGCAGACTTCTGCAATTGTCCAATTCCAGATATCACAGCCTAGTAGCTGTATGCTACATTAGGCTCGATCAGTGTGTTTATGCTTACAGAACTGGTGCTGGTGCCATCACTGCTGTGCTTCTTTTGCCTTGATTTGTGCTGGGAAAACACTGAATGGGTAATGAGAAAAACACAAACTTTTTCTCTTCCAGATATAACTTGTAGCACCATGCTAGGTTTCTGTACTGTTTACATTCTCTCTTTTGCTTCTGGAGCATAAGCTGCTTAGCAGAACCAAGCAGTGGCCTTCTTTCTGCATACCATTCTCTAGCAGTAACTATCAACATGGAGCATTATCAGTCCTAGAGGCAGACACTGACTGAAAAACATGCCATTAAATTCAGTTACTTAGAAGAGACTTAACTGAAAGGCAAAATCACTAAAAGAAAATTGGTTCTGCCCTGGCTCAAACCAGGACATTTAGGTTAATTTAATGACACTTTTATTAGTTCTTTACCAAACATGCTTATATGTGGTTGGCTTTGTCCTTAGCGTGCAAGCTGCATGTTAGCAGGTGGAGTGTGTGCAAAGGGTCTGGGAAAGTCCTACTGTACTATACTAGGAAGAAAATCATAGGAAAAATTAGTGGCAACCTTTACTTTTTGATTTGGGAAAGGGTTTTCTTAGGGGGAAAAAAAAGTAAATCAACAAGAAGTAACTATGGATTCAAGAATAATGTATTTAGAAAGTTTTTTGCTCAATAAGTGTTCCTCAAAAAAGGAAAGATATGCAGGGGTAATATCAGAAAACCAAAAGAGAAGCTAGGAAAAGTACAGATGGTGTGCTGTGGCTTCCACTGACCACAGGCTCTGGTAGCCCTGTTGCACACACATAACACCTCCTCCTGTGGTTGCAAGCAGCATCGATGTGTCCTGGAGATTTGCCAGTTTAAGAAAAACAGACTGAGGGAGAATGCTGCATGCAGATGCCTGAAGCACCAAGTGCTGGGGAGCCAGCCTGATCTTTGAGATTGGTTAAGAAGTCAGCAGTTCCCAAGAGGTACAGGAAATGGCCACTGCCTCCAATAGCATCTTTCAAGGCACTGCATCCAGAACAGGACCAAGAAGTGTCGATCCTGTTAACTTGCTATGGATTTGAAAGTGTTTGTTACAGTGTAGATAACAACTCCTGACCTCTCTAATACCACTATGTACTCCTGAAATCTGAAGCAGTGCTCGAAGCAGTAAGGCACTTTTTCCACCTCAGATCCACTCAAACATCTCCCATTCTCTCAGTCCACTTCAAATCTGTATTTTCTCTGAAAGAAAGAATATACTGTCCCAGGATCTTCTTTTCTCTCTCTCCTTCCTGTATAGTAACACTGCAGACAATTTAGAAATAAAAAATGGCTACCATTTGCTTACTCATCCTGGAAAAAGGGTTGAAGCATTTTGCAACCTTGACATTATTTGTCTCCTTCTCCAGTTTTTATGACCCTTTTCTTCTTTTCCACTGTAAAAAGAAAAATCTTAAAAAAAAAAAGTTAAATTCCTCTGTTATGTGTCTAGTTCCATATGCAACACAAATAATGAGCTCATCCATGAATGGTGTTTAAAAGTGACCCGTATTCTAAAAGTTAAGTAGTTCAGTTTCCTCAGTGCTGGACTGGCAGTCACAGGCTGATTACATTTTTACACAATTCCCTTATTGGAGGCAAGTCCCACTTTGACCCTTTCCAAAGGGGCTGCTTATTGAATAAGGACTGATCCTGTTTGGATAAAATGATCTCCATCTGTTGATAGTGTAAATGAGCAGCTTCTGGTTTTCATTTTTTTTTAATCATGTTGAGTAGCATTTCATTCCAAAATGATTCCAGCTATTTCAATTCACACATGTAATGATCTATTTAATGCAACTCCAATTATTTTAATATATCCCAGTATTTTAAATCCCTTTGAAAAACAAAACAAAACAAAACAAAAAAACCCAAGCCTCCTAATTGATGATACGCTAATCAAAACTTGGGACCAAAGAAATTAAATTCAGTAAGTTTCTATCACCCTTGGTGTCACCAGTTGTTCTGCAGCAGATCTCAGGCTACTTGTACAGTAATCATTTATAGTAAGGATATTGTAAAATAGCCTATAAGAAACAATTTCACCATGTCTAATGCCAGATCAAAAAAGAATTTTAATGCAGAGGAAAAAATGTTATTAAAGTAGGGGTAGGTGTAAGATTCTTAATTTGGGTAATTAAACTGGACCTGGGGGTCCTGGTGGACAGGAGGATGACCATGAGCCAGCAATGTGCCCTTGTGGCCAAGAAGGCAAATGGCATCCTGGGGTGCATTAGAAAGGGGGTGGTTAGTAGGTCAAGAGAGGTACTCCTCCCCCTCTATTCTGCCTTGGTGAGGCCACATCTGGAGTATTGTGTCCAGTTCTGGGCCCCACAGTTCAAAAAGGACATGGAACTGCTTGAGAGAGTCCAGCGCAGAGCCACTAAGATGATTAAGGGAGTGGAACATCTCCCTTATGAGGAAAGGCTGAGGGAGCTGGGTCTCTTTAGCTTGGAGAAAAGGAGACTGAGGGGTGACCTCATCCATGTTTACAAATATGTAAAGGGTGAGTGTCAGGATGATGGAGCCAGGCTTTTGTCAGTAATGACTAATGATAGGACAAGGGGCAATGGTTTTAAACTGGAGCATAGGAGGTTCCATGTAAATATCAGGAAGAACTTTTTCACTGTGAGAGTGACAGAGCACTGGAACAGGCTGCCCAGAGAGGTTGTGGAGTCTCCTTCACTGGAGATATTCAAAACCCGCCTGGATGCGTTCCTGTGTGATGTACTCTAGGTGACCCTGCTCTGGCAGGGGGGGTGGACTAGATGATCTTTCGAGGTCCCTTCCATCCCCTTAGATTCTGTGAAACTGATTTTGGATTTATAAAAGCATTTCTAGGAAATGGTGACTCAAATCAGCCCTATTGTTAGGTTAAAATGCATATGAATGCATTCTTTTTGTTCAGATGTTTCAGCATTCAAAGAGAAAATTTCCTGCACAATGAACAGCAGTTTTAACTATTGTGTTATCACCATTGTCTCATTCTTTAGTGAGCTTCTGATGTCATGACTTTCAGCTTTTGATGGCATATGTGATTCTTAGCTTGAGAATTTTTTTTAACATTTTGATATGAAGATAGGTTTCAGTTAGGGAAGCACTTCTTAACTGGATCTAATTAAGGGTATATAGTTTTCATAGCAATTGAAGCTGGAAACCATTTTTGTCTAAGATTTTCAGAAAAACAATAGAGAATCCAGATTTTGGGGAGCTTTGTTCCTAAACTGAAGCTTAGTTTAAATGATGGGTTTCATGTCTGAGTCTGAGTCTGGTTTTTGAAGCTTACAGAACTTCACAAAAAATTTTATTTTTCAGTATAGGATTTTTTTTTTGAGAGTGAAACAATAGAGATAACAGTAAGATGATTGAAACAGAAGTTGTCGTATCCCATAGAAAGATTCTATGTCACTTCACTTCAACCATCATTTTTATATTCTGTATACAACAAGGAGATGTCATGCCTAACCACAGGTTTTTGCTAGTTGCATTGCAAAAACAATGTAGAGCAGTCCCACTTCTATATGATAATGAAGCTAGACAACAAAATTTCTTAACCTTGTAACTCTGAACAAAAAGAGTCTACCTACCTGTCAAACTATGTTTATAAGTGAGCTAATTGACTCAAAACTAGTGTAATTCTAGAAAGTGAAGATGGCAGCTACTGAAGATATCCAACAGTGCATTACAGAAATGGATTTTATTCATAGTATCAATGTATTAGCTTTCAAATAGTTTTAGAAAGCCATTCAGTAAAATCCAGACTTGAATTACCCTGTTGAAAGTGAATGGAAGCTTTGCCAACCGAGTGTTTAAAGCTCTCACCAAGATTCTTATTTATTTGAAAAATATTTATATTTTCTTAATAGAAGTTAAAACTCATAATTAAAAATTTACTAGTCAATAAAAGTACATTTTGTGTTGCATGAATATTGTGTGCTTTCTTAGTTTTAGCCTAAGCTTTTAAAAGTGAAATAAATTTCTTACCAACTCTATTCATCATGAAAAAATATAAATTCCCTCTTTTATGAAGCTGCCATTGTTCCTGAGAAATATTAGACCCTAGGGCCCACTACTCCATTTAAAACATTCATCATGTTCACATAATCTTTTCTTTTTAACATTCCTTTTGCTTGTTTGATGACTTTTATTCTTCCCCCTCTCATTTAGTGAAATTCAGTTTTATGTCCCTTTTCTGTTTCTTCTAAAGACAACTTTATAGAAGACAATAAAAAGCAGAGATTTAGTATTTTTATTTTTAAAGGGAATGTAGCTGTGTTTATCACATTGTCTACATTCTTGATTTTCCTCTTTTGTCTTTTTTGTTTTCTTGCATATATTCTGAAAGATGTCGGACATACAGATGAATTGAAAAAGAACTAAAGCTATGCAAGACCTAATTCTCAAAAAATATTTACATTCCTAAAGATGCAAATAAATACATATTGGGATTTTTTAAAAAAATGCTTAGATGCACTTAATTTTTATTATTTAACTAGGCTTCACCTAGCAGTCTTCATATTCTGGAATGTCTGAAGTTATGCTGTTTGGAGTTCTGATGAATTAATGTTTAAATGCTTCCTCTTCTCTCTTCTCTCTCCTCTCTCTCCTCTCTCTCCTCTCTATTCTCTCTCTT
>VZRW01012393.1:26125-117604 GCA_013398125.1 Aegotheles bennettii
TTTTCTTTTCCTTTTTTCTTTTCTTTTTCTTTTTAAAATCCACTCTTTTCCTATCTTGTTCTCTCAGGATTGGGCTTGTACCCAGGCTTACCATGATTAGATGCTTCTTCTCTAAAAGGTCAAAGTGCAGACAGTGGTAACTACACAGCAGGAGGAAGGGTAGCAGAGTTGTGTTCTCAAGGGTATGTATGGGGAAGCAAATTTCAGTGTATGCCATTTCTCAGGGTGCTCTGACTGATGAATGAACATGTAGTTCAGAATATAAGAGTTGGTCACTGTGATGATTTGGAGCCTGAGGTGTTTTTGTTTTTTTCTCTACAAAAGGGTTTTTTTTAAGGTTGAACCTTAAGTTCACACCAACTGCAGGTGGGATTCCTGTCACCTAATTATAGTTATCTTCCAGTTAAGTACCCAATTTCAGCTGACTGTCTAGACACTACCTTCAATGAAGAAGTAGAGGCATTTCAAGAGCATGATTCATCCCATCCTAACATAGATGTCTAAGCTGGGATGACTTGGAAGTAGCTGTCTTTCTCCATCAAATAGCAAGAGAGCACTGACATCTGGTTAGACAAAAAGCTGAAGATAAGTGAGATGGTCCCCCTCTGAGTTTTTGATGTATCTCCTAGCTCTTTCTGTTGTTTCACTCTTCTGGGGGGTAAGTAAAAGCTTGGCAAATAGGGCAAACATGTTAAAAACAAGCTAGTATCAAATACATCAGGTTCAGGAGTACATAAGGCAGAAAATAGTGTATGCAGTTCCACTGAACCTGCACATAGACCATCTGTGCTTTGTACTGATTTGTCAAGTCGTGGTTTAATGAGCCAAAGCTGATGTGTAAAGCATTGTGCGTATTTCAGGTTGGCATCAGCCTATCAAACAGCATCCACCCACTGTGAAGACTCCACTTGGTTACTCCTCTGTAGAAACAACATCATGGTGACACTTTAGAACTCTCCTGTCACTTTCTCAGTTCTTTTCTGAAAAGTAAATATTCTAGCTGAAAAACAAATTAAGCGGACGAGTGCATAATATATCTCCAAAGTAACTTGAATGGAAAGCATTTCAAGCTGGCAGAAGTATAGACAAGTTTAATACCATCTGAATGGTTTTCTCAGTAAATTCAGAATAAATATCCATTAGAACACTAATGAAGATTGAAACTTTTTCCAACAAAGAGAGTAATCAGTAACAGCAGAAATTCTGTGCAGTAATTTTTATTCCCATGTACTATTTGTGAAATGAAGGGAATATGCCATTTAACATTAAACTTAGCAAAAATCTTATATTTTGAGGCATTCTTTGTAACAGAAACAAATCAACAAAAGGCAATTATTAAGATTTCATTTGCTTCTCTAGCACTAAGCTTCTGCTGAATGTTTTTCAGAATTGGACAATAATGTTTTTCGGATGATAACTAACCCTTCACTGAGAAAATGATGGACAAAACAACCATTGCTGTAATATAGGATGTCATCTCTATGAAAATTTGCATAACTATTTAAAGGAAAATATGTTTATTAAGCCTGCAGTGACACTGGGCTGAGGTAGGAGAAAATAACGCTGTCAAATTTCCTTTAAAGTCCACCTATCTCTAAATGAGTTTTCTCAGATCTTTGTAGCAATGAAAGTGTTCTAGTGGGCAGATTTACCTTGTTTCTATCATATGTTTTAATGCTTGAACTGCTCATGGGTTTTGTCTCTTCCCTTTGTTACTAGTTCAAGGAAAGAAATACCCAAGGCCAGGTGTTTTTGCTAGCTGTTTAACTGAGTTTTCTTTTATTCATATTTTAAAGCTCTTATGCTCATTATGCTTACATTTTGCTGATACCATCTGAAATTAAGAATCATAAATTCTTAAAATCCCATGCTTATTATGTATGGAAATCTGTGCCACAAGACTACTGCTAGTTGCTTAGTGCATGTTAAGGTGGAAGGAGAACGGTCAATTAAATGGTATAATCATATGCACAGTGCAGCCATCTTGTCTCATCAAGTTGCTCCTTCAATTGTGTAAAACAAGACACTGTAGATGCTTCAAAACCAGAAGATTCTTCTGTTTTGCTTTCATTAGGACCTAACCTCTGTTAGCATTGAGATTTTTGGTGGTCTTAATTAAGATGATCTCTTTCTCTTACCAAACTGTGACTATAAAGGCATACACATCACAGTCATATTTTTAATAAAATATAATAAATAATAATAATAATGATGTTGTAATTACTTTTCCATTTATTATTTTGATATATATATATATTTTACAAAGGAATTTGACAAGCAGATATCTGGAGTTCTTAATGGAGTTGAAACAATAGCCTATGCATGTCACTGTACATGCATAGTGAAATGATGAACATAAATCACAGACCCCCACACACGCACACAGAGAAAACAAGGCACTGTTAAGACTGTACAGGTAATAAATGACCAAGAGGTTATTGATACATTAAAAACTGAGCTCCTAATGAAAAGTGTATCAGTAGTCATTTTAACACCCTAAAGCTGTGCTTTGTTTTGGGATTCTCTGCTTAAAAGCCCACCAGTGTCCCTCTTTCCATATGTGTTGGACCCCACATTCGTAGGTGTATAAATTGCTCCGATGTTGTTGCTGGAACGAACTAAAAAGTCAGCCAAGCGTTGTGTCACACAAGTAGCCGTGTTGCATTTCCGTTTCTCCAGGTGGTGACTACTAAGGTAAAAGAAAAAAAGCCAAGATTATGTCAAATGATGAGCAATCCAGTGTGCCACTTCTAATAGGCGTTTGAGATGTGCTAATGTGGGAGTTCTTTTATTATGTGCACAAATACAGGAACATTACAATCTTCCCACCACCTACTTTGTGCCTGAAAAAAGTCTTGTGCTGTATGGTATTATCAGTTTTAATGATAGGGGTTATTTAAATGCAAAGGTCTTTACAGTCATATGTCATTTTTATTGATATTCTGCATAGCAGTTTATGACATCTAAAAAACCTATAATGATAGCATAGTTAAGACAGTAAGTGAAAACAATGACTAAATGTTTAGCTTTAAGATGAACTTCTAGATCTATTTAGAGCTCTTGCTGATATCATGAGGATTACTAACGTAATGGCAATCCTAACGTTTACTTAGTTCTCTTGTTCCCACAGAATTATATCCCAATCTCTCTCTGCAGTGAGCAGTGATCTTCCAGTCCACACCAAGTGGATTGAGCCCAGATACTCTTTCTCCCAACTGTGCCACATATCATGAGAGGAGGCAGGCGCTGCCAACTTCTGCTGACTTCAGTACCACTAAAGATTTTGCTCTGTCTAAACAGGGATCTCTTCATTACTGAAAAGCAGCCACATCCTTGTTGAAACACGAGCAACTTGCTCTTGTGGTAGGAGGATAATAATCTGCTGGTTGAGAATTTGAAGAGTGTCCATGAAACAATCCATATCTAAAAAGAACATTTTATGGTCTGAAGCAGCAGACCGTTTACAGAACTCCGTTTAGAACTTAGATAGCATGTGATTTATGGTTTTTTAATCACAATACAATGGTTAGCTTGGGAGAGCTTGGGTTTTCAAACTTGTTTCTTAGACCACTATGTTGTTTGTTCAGACAGAAATGCATGCTGAGATTGTTTATTGAGTTATTGTTAATTTTCTTGGGTTTCTTCATGTTGATGTGGTTTAGGCAGACAACAGTTTGCAGCAAAAATTTACTGTGAAGAGTGACAAATTCCGAGTTTCAGACTCTGAGCAATTACCAATGAGTACATTTTCCTATTGATTGACTAAATCTGTTATCTAAAATACCATGTATTCTTTTAGAGTTATTTGTATTAATCCAAGAATCCGAATGGAATTGGAATTGTGAGATAAATGTCTCTATTATACTGGTTCTTCATTGGCAAATAGGCAGCAGTTTCTAAGCAATTAATATTTTAAATATGTAATTGTATTTAAAGGAAATGGTTGCATAGGTCTTGATGTAGCTTCTCATAGGTTTCCATGGGTATTTATATTGATTTTAAAAGAGTTTAATTGAGCCCTTAACATATGAGGTTCAAACAGCAACTGTTTCTCATGGAAATCCTGATTGGTTGTGGAGGCAGAATTCTCTTTTTCGTTAAAGGTACAAAATCAGTTCAAAACTCCAGTCCTTACAGGAAGCTACTAGATTGGTAGCTAGCCTGACTGAACCAATTATACATGTTAGCTCTCTGAGCTGTAGTGTTTAATTGAACATGTACTTCAATGAGACAGTTAACACAGTAAAAGATTGTAAACAAAGAAAAGAAGATAAGGCATACTACATTAGTGAAGAGATGCCTTGTGTTTTATTGCAGTTATTCTATTTTTTAAAAAAGCAATAGCTTAAAAAATGTGAGAACTTAGTCTCCATTATCAACATATTTTTGAAGCTAACCAAATTGTCATATAACCATGACATTTTAAAAAAATCAATTCACAGAAGAAGAAACAGGCAACTATACAGACGTGTATTTACTGAATCTATCCATAACAGAGTTGTCATTGAAAGAAATTCACTCAAAAGCATGATGAAGAATTAGAATAGTTCAGCACTGTTTATCTTTTAGTGCAAATAGCAAACACTTTTTGCAATTCTATTTTATACATAAAAAAGGAAGCTGAAATTTGATTTACGGATTTTTAAATATGAATTCATTTAAATTTTATCAGAGCAAATTGCTTCTTTTCCTTTTTCCCATGATTAAATTGATACTTAATTCTGTGATGAAATATTACTTACTTACAGCAAATAGTTATGTTATAAAATTATTCCATTCTAGCAGAGCATTAGTGTTATTAAGAAAGGTTTATTTTCTTTTTTTTCCCCCCTTCAGGCTTGTAAATGTGGCAAATTTAAATAAGAGTCCCTTCAAAATATATCTTTCTTCTCCAGGTAGTGTAGCATTTGTAGCCTTTTTAATTTATGAAAGCATTATAGTTGTAAAGTGGTTAAATGATCTACAACTTCTGTCTCTGGATTTCACTTTCTACCCTGAATGCTTTGATCTCTATGCTTACCAAATTAGTCTATTTACAAGAAGAAGGATATTTTAAGCTCTTTTTGAGAATAAACAGCAGACCCAGAGTCTCAACTAACAGAATAGCACTGGCATGAAGCTTACTTCATAATTCAATCCAAACTGATATGATTAGAACAAACAAGGGAAATCAATACCTTTTTGTCTTTGCTGCTGGTTCTGGCATTTCCTCACTAAGTCCTGAGAGTGTATTCCGTGACATTACTGGCAATATCCATCCTTGTCTCTTGGAAGCACCATCAGATAGATCATCAGCCACAGATAGGAATCTTTAAAATTAAAATAAAATACCCTGTGAAACGGAATAGCTCTATTTTTGCTCATATTATTCGAGATATGAAAGCAAAAGCAATTCATGCAGTAATCTGAACACTTTTCCCCCTAAGAATAAATAAATACAATTATTTATTACTCACTTCTCAACAGATGTAGCTTCCAAACAGCTCAGAGTGATGTAAAGTACAATGAAGAAAACTGACAGCTTTAGGTGGCACATCTTTGCTTCCAAACTTTCTGAAAAGAATAATGATTCAAACCTGAAAGCAAACCCAAATACTCTTCAGCATATCCTATTACTGATGCCTGTTCTGTCCTAAATCAACAGCAGCTAGTATTTCTCACAGGCTACAGTAAAAAGATGATCCCCCCAAGTTTAGTGACAGTTTCAGATACACAGCTCTCAACAGCAGGTGTTCATTTTCCATCTAGTAGTTTCAATCCTTTTCCTTGTCTCTGGTTAGCATTTCCTGACATGTCCCAGTCCCAAATTCTGGTCCCAGGTGCAATTTACCTTGAAGTTATCTTAGACATTTCCTGAAAATGCTGTTGATTAATAATGAGAGACATTGTGCTTCCCTGAAAGCACATCTGTTGCACTGCATCTTAAGCAAGAAAAAAGGGAAATTGTTTACCTTTTAGTGGTCAGGGATCTAACTGAAGAAGCACACCTGTGTTAGCTAGAAGGGTGCATGCAACAACTTCACGCTTGCATCTAGCTCTGGAGTATCCCTTTCCCCCCTTCCTTGCTGACAAGTAATACGGCTCTTATATACCCTTCACACCTGTCTCAGCTCTGACATCAGGCAGCACAGAGACTGTCATTAATTCCCATCCCTAGAGATAGAAAGTACCCCAGAGAGGAGCAGAGGCAGATAGGTCACTATTGCATTAGCACATCAGTAAATATTAACCTGGTATATGCAGGATGCCCTCGTGAAGGTACTGTAATAGCATATTGCACATCACAAGTGTAGCCTCAATCTTACAGTTCTGATAAGATGCTGAGGTAATATTCCCTGTGGGTGTTTTCAGGGGCTAAATAAGGTAAAAAAAGGTATAAAGAAAGCCAGAGTAAATGAAACACCAGATCACCAGTAACTGAAACATAAGGAAACAGATATCTTAGGAAAGATAGAATAGTGAAAATTGTGGAGGTTTTTTGTGGAAGTCTATAATGATCAAAACAGAAAAAATGTTTGAAGGAATAAAAGCTGTATAAAGAAGAAGAAAAGACTGAAAATTATTTAAATTGACAGATAAGGTGATCATTCATGTTAATGAGGTAGGAATCGTGCATTTTTCAGTAAAGTATAAATGTGAATGAAAATTCTGTCATTAATGTAAAACCTTATGTTTTACTAATGGTGGTAGATTCTTTATGTCATGCATGAAAATTGTGTCAATTAATATTCTTAAGAAGGCAAAGACTAGGATTAAAAAGCTAGGAAATGCCAGAATAAAGACTGCCTGTGCAAATTTATTTCTCTAGTGTGCACAGAGTATGGTTCAGGGAAAAATATACAGCTTTTGATAAGACTAAATCCAGTGTTAATAAATTACCTGATTTCAAATTCCCAAGGATACAGATTAGAATTATTTTTTCCTTTATTCAGTGGAAATTAGGCAAATTACCTTTTTTTTTTTTCTGTCTCTTTAGTTGCCTTTAATGCCCCAAATGCCTTTGGAAAACAGGTCTTTCAATTATTTATGGAGGTTAAGATGCTGACACACAAGCTCAGGCAAAGTTTCCTATGATAAGAAATTATCAAATGCATCTTCCATATCCCTACAGAACACAAATTAATTCATAACTGCTTCAATGCCAAGTACATTGCCTTAACTGGAAGCCTCTTTCTTTGTGGATTTAGTCTGTAACACCAGAGTTTGGCTGAATTTCCAGTCTTGGCTCCCTTCAGGCCTCTGTGCTACTTGAGTTGAATACAGAAGGAATGTTTAGCTGGGATAGTAGCCTCTTAACCTGATACAACAGCTAGTCTGAAAATAAAATTCTAGCAATTGACCAAATGTTTTGGTTTTGATTTTTTTTGTATTTTTTTTTAAAGAAGGGAGGCTACTTCTGGATATTTTGTTCTCTGTTTATAATGGTACGATCAAACACTTTTTTCCCCAGATTCCCATCATCCTCCCTGGATGCACAGTCCCAATGTAAGAGAAGTAAGAATGGTGTTGTTTTATCTTCACCATGACAATATGTTCTGTGCAACATCTGAAACAAGTTTATCTCTTCAAAGAGTTATCTGTTGTTATTTTCACTGTAGCATTTGATTAAAATGAAATAATACTCTGGTTTTATTTTTACTGTAGCAATTTCACTCCTCTGAAATGAATGCATGATTAGACCCATTTTACATAGAATTGTGATAAAAAACAATTATGCAAATAATCTGGCTGGTGATTGACACCAGCCTATATTCCCTGCTTGAATATTGAACTTGAAAATGCCTTGGTGCATTTCTTCCAGGGTGGGAAGAGATCCGAGTCTCACTGACAGTGTTGGTGTGTATGCTCAGCTCAGCTCTTGTGAAAAGGCAGGCTCATGTTGCTTCAACTCCTGAAAAGCAACAAATGATACATCAGATGCAGTTTGCATGTAAGATTTTAAAATACTGGACTGACTATTTGGAATCTATTTTGTTTTAAGGTATCTAAGTGAATGGTTGTTGTGTCAAGCTTGAATCAAGCTGTGCATTGACATAAGAAAAGTGAAATAGGCTTTTCAAAGAAATATTGATCCCAAATTCTGATTCCAGCTGTCCTGCAAGTGGCCTTGGGGAGCCTCTAATGCTTTGAGGGAAGAAGAGAAAGGCTGATTCTTAAAGTGCATTGTAGAAATGAAACTGGGCTCATGATGTCCCAGGACCATTGCCTGCCTCCTGGGCCACACAGCATTTTGGCAGAGTCAGCAAGAATTCTATCCAGTTATTAGTCAGAAGTAATGTTAACAAAATTAAGGTATTGTGGCTTCTGTTACATTTTATCTTCAGCAGGAATAGTGTTTTCCCACACAAACAAGAGTGGAATATGAAATCGTGGAATTTCTTTGACAGCAGAACTATTCATAAGTCAAATTTCAAGAACCTGGCATGAACTACTGTGCAGTTAGTGCCATTCAGTGAAGGGGTTTGTTATTTTTAGTGGTTAGTTATTTTTATCACTGACAAAGTTCCATAACCTTGATCTTAGAAAAAAATGTCTGTTACTGTGCATAACAAATGTTATCAGCCTAAGGAAAAAAATCAGGTATTCTCAGTAAAGAAACCCATGACCAATTCTATCCTGAGTAGTTACATGGTAATTTTACATATTTCACAGAATCACAGAATTCTAGGGTTGGAAGGGACCTCGAAGGATCATCCAGCCCAACCCCCCTGCCAGAGCAGGGTCACCTAGAGTACATCACACAGGAACGCATCCAGGCGGGGTTTGAATGTCTCCAGTGAAGGAGACTCCACAACCTCTCTGGGCAGCCTGGTCCAGTGCTCCGTCACTCTCACAGTGAAAAAGTTTCTCCTGATATTCACATGGAACCTCCTATGCTCCAGTTTGCATCCATTGCCCCTTGTCCTATCATTGGACGTCACTGCAAAAAGCTTGGCTCCATCATCCTGACACTCACCCTTTACATATTTGTAACCATGGATGAGGTCACCCCTCAGTCTCCTTTTCTCCAAGCTAAAGAGACCCAGCTTCCTCAGCCTTTCCTCATAAGGGAGATGTTCCACTCCCTTCATCATCTTAGTGGCTCTGCACTGGACTCTCTCAAGCAGTTCCATATTTGTACTGGTGTTTAAGTCTGTATGAAAAAAATTGTCTAAAGTATTGTCCTTAGATGAGGATTAGGGGCCACCATAGGAGCTGAGGTTTATAAAGAATCCAGAAGATATAGCATACCTATGCTCCAGTTTCTTCTGGAAACTACCTACATAAATGTCTTGAATTGCAAGACGATGAACATGCTCTGCTCTGTAATGCAGAGGAACAGGGTACTAGGCTGCTCTCAAGTGTCTGCTGCTTTTATATACTGGGGAATAGGATTTATCTGACTAAATGTGAGGTGAACAGAGAGGCCATTCTAGTGCCTGCTTCTAATGTACAAGTATAAAATAGCTCAAATGATTTGTGTTTGTTTCTCCTTTTTGACTATAAAAATAGCCCCGGGTGACTTGCTTCGACGTGGATGTTTACACAGCAGGTATCTAAATGAAGGTGAAATGAATTCCATTGGGGTGCTTTAACTCTCTTACATGCTCAGTTCATAACATTTAAGGTTGTGTCCTCCTCTTTCTCATATTTATCTTTTTCTTAGGCTATTCTTGACACCTGCTGGAGAGCTTTTTCCCACTTTTAATGGCTGCTTTTCAATTTTTGGGTTTCACATTTACTTAATGACATTAATAACACACATTAAGACTTTTGGTAATGGATGTCTCTTTCCCATTTGTGAGAGTGACAAAAAGCCACATTACCTCTTGCATGCACTTTACCAGCTGCCCTTCTGCTGTGTAAGGTAGATGTCTCCAGTAAATTACATTGTTACTCAGTTACCAGTAACTAGAAGCGTGTGAGTAATTCATGGTTTAGTTGTATCAAAACAGAAAAGGAAAAGCTTTAGGCAGTAACTTGAAATGAGCTGATTTCACTGTTTTTAACAAACCAGAAATCATAACAGCAACGTTAGTATGCATTAGTGTATTACCAGGAATGAAACAAAACGTGCATGTGTCACTGCTTGTAGCTGTTATAGAATTTTATCACGTTTCCTATGATCTGACAAAATTGTTTCATTTTTATAAAAATTTTTTAGCCTTTGTTTCCTTTTAAGTAAGTCTGAATCAAACCTCAAAACATCAGTATATGTATTAAAAAAGATTTCACTGATAATGTCAGCACCCCTGAAGAAGTCTAAATTCATTGTGTTCAAATGAACATATCTGAAATTAGAGGAGTAAATCAGGTGCCTAAACACAGTTTTCTGCTATCATTTAGATGTTCTAGGATATCCAGGACTGATGCTCATGAACCTGGCTAGCAGGACACTGCCATAGCAGCTGCAGACTAGGCAGAACATCAGAGGGAGTCTAAAATTACATGAGGTACCTGTGGTGATAAACCTGGATTGTTCCCTAGATTTTTACATTTGGGTGCCAAAGGCTGAAATTTTTGGCAATAATACTCTCTTCCCAGTACTTCTTTCTTGGTACTGTGTTGATGAACACTGCAATGTTTGTACTTTCCAGTGTGTGGGGATGTACTGTTAGCACTTCAGCTATGTGTGTCTGCTTTGTTCAAATGTTGTTGTATCAAAAGTGCTTTTGCTTGCACAACCTACTTTGTGACTCCTACTTGGTGTGGGACAATTCAGCACTGATAAAAACTAAGAGCTCTTCTTGTTGATCTTGTTGGGATCTTGTTGATCCCCAAACTGATGTTAAACCTGTGGAAGAAGTGTGGAAGAAGCAGCAGAAGAGGTAAAGGATCAAAGTTAATAAATTCTCCCCCAGTGGAAAAAACAGGTGATTCAGAAATGAAGGGTGATCATCCATGGAATAGACTGGCAAACAGACTTAATTCTAGCTTTTATGATGCGTTATGCTACTCAGCTCACACCACTGGCAGAACAATGATGTAGTCTTAAAGGGTTATTGCTGATTGCTCTGAGAATGAGCTCAGCAGAGGTTGTGCTGAATCAGTTCCTATAGCTGGGAATCTCCCAAGCAAGAAGAATCAGAAAAGTCAGAATTGACAGCACAGTGATTGATGAGTTATAGTTCCTAATGCCATTCATACTTACAGTTTATAGAGTTTTAATTTCATGGCTTCTACTGGCTTGCATCCGGCAATTTACCTTGGAATACAACAGATGGTTTAAATTCTCAATATTCTTTTTCCCTGCCTCTTCTGCAATCTGCTTCCAGAAATCTGTCTCCTCTGCAACCAAAAGCAGAACTCTCCTTTGGTTATCAGTGTCAGTTACAAGTAATATGAAATAGTGCTATTATTCTCCTTTCTGGTAACCTAAGCCATGCCGTGCTTCCAGCTAAGTTAATTATCTAAAGTCACCTTAAGAATTAATCTATAAAAAAGTATTCCGCTTTCAAATATAATGCTGTAATGTACACTACTACAGTAGTATATGGAGTCCTATAACATGTGGACTCATATGCATACTTCAAAGCAGAACAAATAATTCTGCTAAAAGGCAGGCTATGGCACTTACTTGGAGTACCTCCTTACAGTCAGTGCATTGTAAATTTTCATCCTGGCTCACTGCATAGGTCTTTCCTTACAGAAGATGCCAGAATGACTATATTGCTACTGAATGTGCAGAATGAGGTCTCCCTGCATGCTCCTGTAAGGGAGAAGAGAGATTAAGGAATCAGGTATGTGTAAAGTGATCTTTATGATTTACAAAGTGTAACTGTGAGAACTCTCCACCCCTCCTTCCCCACCCCAGCATCTTATAAAGAGCACAGACATCTGCAGAAGATACAGTGAGACCAGGAACCAGCCTCCATGCTCCCCAGACTTATTTCAGTAGAGGTGAATTGCTAGTAAGTACAGAGCAAATGGAACTATTCACCAGTAAGAGAAACTGCTGGTTTTCAATATAAATCTACACAGAATCATGTCAGCCCTTCCTACCTGATCCAGTGCATAACTTTTAACTAAATTTTCTTTTAAACTATCTCACTTTCAATAATCAGACTTCCACCCCCCCCTGCAAACTACAGCAAGAGAATGACAATCTGGCTTTGTCTTGAAACATTCCAAGTCTTTCAGATGATGCTGTCTTGACAGCTCTGCTATTAATAGTGGCATTTTCTCTGCTGTTTAAAATGGAGAGCTGAGAATCAGTCATGTTAGTAATAATTTTTCACTAAAGGCAAATGCAGTCTACTAGCTTATGTAGGAGGATTTATGTTGATGAAACCAGGAAACTTAAACTAACTTATTTATAGTATGTTGGTACATGTGGCTCTAAAATAAGATAGCCCTTCTGCAAAGAGAAGTGCAGTGGGGCTGCATTTACTGTATGCTTGGATTATTGTATGTGTGAGTGCAAGACCTGACCTTTCCATTCTGCTTGGAGGTAGGAACATGAATCAGTACATGAAATTGTCTCTCTAAGAAATAATTAAAAATTCATTAGGACTTTAGCATATGTATCTGGAAAAATTCAGAGCATTTTTACTCTATTATGGTAGTGTCTTTTACACCAAATATTGCTGTTTTCATCCATTTAGCAACCACTCCACTTCTGGGGGAGATCGTCCCTGGTAACAGAAAACATGAATGATATGAAAAAGTCAGTATTTAAATACGAGCTTTCACAAATGCTTTAAGAGCTACAAGTGACATGACATGGCTGATTAAAAAGGTGATTTTTTTTTGCAATAAACTGTTATTGAACCAAATAGTGGAAAATTGAAGGCACGGTATTACTGCAAAAAAATTGGAGGCTCTGGAAACTTTCAGTCTTTAACATACTAAAATAATTTCATATTCATTCATATTCTGCTAATGAATGCTACAGTTTCAGTGAGACAATGCTGAAAAGCCATCTTAACCTAGTGTTTGTCTCAGAAAAAACCCCTTTGCATAGCAGAAGGACAAGCATCTTTAAAATCCCTGAGTGCTGAGTATGGACTAAGTGTTAATTTAGAATGGGCATCTCAAGCTCTGCTTTTGGGCTCAGAGTCTTTTCTATTGCATAAACTATTGTCTAGATTGGTGGTTTTATTAATCTATTTTTACTTGATTTACAGGATTCTTACACATTTCCAGCTGGAGGGCTAGATGTCTGGCTAGTGTATATGATTCTAGTGACTATAGGCTTGATTTCATTACTCTTCACAGAGGGCCTGTACCCCTTCCTGATGCATTCTCACAGGCTGTAAATGGGTAGTTTCATTTTAGAGAACCATCACATTGCTACACTCTTCATAATTATTGGTATTGTGATAAAAAAGGAAGAAAGTTAGCAATGTAATTTATAATTTCACATCAAGATAACATTTCATTTAATTTTGTGTCAATGAAGGGTTAACATAGCCTTAAATTATTTTATATGCAGTTGTCATAAACAATCATAATCTTCTCCATGGTGTTAGGGATCATTACAGCTCACTGCTCTAGGTTATATACCATCCTGTTGCCTTTTATAATACTCATAGTAGTCTGTAGCATTTGAATAAACAACTGTTCAAAGCACCATTTAAATTGTCACCACAGATATAAGGTATTTTTTATTAGAAAGTCTTCAGTGTACACTGTAATTTGAAGTCAGTTCTTTAATTTCCATTGCTTAAAGAGGATGTATATTTCATGCATCTAAAACCTTTCTGAGCAAGAATACCTGTTTTGGGGATCCTATGAAAATTTCCCATGTTTTAAAATTGAGGTGTTTGTAGTCAGAAAGCCATGCTCACAGGTAGGTACATAGCTACCTGCCCTATTCCCAGAAGTTTGCCCATGTTCCTGGAGCTTCCATTTGGATGTTTCACACCTTATAGGGTTGAGCTGTCTTAGAAAAGGTCTCTAGAGAGGTAAAGAGTAGCTAGAGAGGCCAGGAGTCTCTTCTTCAGGGGTTTTCTAGTACCCAGGGTATAGCCTTCTGATATGTCTGCACACAAAACATAGTATCACACACCAGAAAACTTGGGGACTTGATGGATAGCAAAAGTGAAATGCTAGCAGGTTACATAAACCACTGATTGATGAATCATAGTTAATGTCATTATTTTAGAGGAAAAGACTCCAGAGAGACTTTGAAGCCTTTGAACTGCCAGTCAACCTACACTACATTTGTTCCTTTAACTTTTCTTGAAGTACGTGTGTGAGACAATATGCCTGGTGACCTGAGCACACAACAAAACCCTTTGTACTTTAAAAAGGAAGTGCTGCCCAAAAGTCTATCATTATGTTTTTGACTTTTTTTAAACATAGATAATTTATTCTGAAAAGCTATTTTGACAATTGCAACATTTATGTTTTCTAATATTTAAAAATAGAAGTTTGTGTAACAGAATGTCTTGCAGCCTTGTGGCAAACTTAGGAAGAATAAATAACTTTATGTCTTCATAAAGTGTGCCATGAGGCTGGAAGACATGAACATGTTTGGCTAAAACAAAAGCAAACCCCCCAAATCCATACAGGTGGAAATCAATGTGCTAAATTGCTTTCTGGAGAGAGAAAATGTTATAAGAATCTCACTAGTTCAGATAAATAAATAGTTATGAAAACAGACAACAATATACGTTTTGCATGTAGACAATTTTATCTCCAAGGTATAGATCTGAATGCTTGCTCTAAATTACTATGTATTGTTTTTGTGTTACAGGGGAAAAAGGTGAGACTCAAAAGTTGGATGAGATAAGCCAATGCATGCAGTAATTAAAGCTGTCATCCTGAAGAGGTATTTCAACTTTTAAAAGGATGAAATGTTTTTTTTTCCTTCTTCTTCCCTTTTATCATTTTTCTTTTTAAGAATAAAGAGGGCAATTACTTATCTTCAGTTTCTAAAATGCACATTAGTGATGATGGATTCTAGGGGAAATTTTAAAAGCAAATTTCTCTAAAGTTGACCTAAGAAATCATATGATAGTAGGCACAAACTATAAATCACTTAAACTGACACCTGGGTTATTTTTTTCTGATACGGAGAGAAGTATTTAAAGCAAATTGTTAAGTGTCTTCTATTATTTGACTGAAATTTTTGCTTTTCCATTTTTTGTAATTCTTTTGCTGAGTCTGAATCTTCAACCTTACTCACCCTGAGCAGAAATTAATATTGAACAAAATAATCCTACTGAGATTGTAGAATTACAGTTGTGTGTGTGCCTATGACTTTCTATCTCATCCAAGTCTATTTGATCATTATTTATTTAATATCTAATTTAAACCCCAGACAATTGCTTTTATTTCACTGGTTTGCTTATTTCCCGTAGACACTGAAAATACTTGCATGCATCTCAGAAGCTCACTTTTAACTAATTATTATGGATAAGGAGATTTGAAAATGGGAATCTCTGTAGTCAAAATAATAGTGTCTCCTCCCCTCAAATAGGCATGGATTAAAATATAAAATATATGTAGCATATATTCTACAAATAGTTAGGAGATGAAATATTAAAAAAGTGGATGGGGTGAGAGAGAAAGAAGAAAGGACAGATAAAACTTTGTAATAACTAAACACAGGGTAAAAAACAACTAAACTGAGATCTACAATTCTATTTTCTAATCAATTAAAATGAATAAAATAGATCAAATTCCCTGTGCATTCTAGGCAAGTCTTTTGATGTGCTTGCAGTCAGCTTTTCAGAACTACTACAATTAAAATATTGAAGTTAAGATATTTTTAATGCAAAAAAGCAAGGCTAATGCTCAAATGACACTGAGACTTCTCTCCTATGTAGAACAAGGGTTAGTCATACGCAGAAGGCTCTTGCACATGGTATGGGTACAAGAGAGAAGTCATTTACACCTGGATGAATACTACATTGCTGTGGAACAACTGCCACTTTGGTAGGCAGTATCCTCTTCCCCCATCACCTTTAGCTGTTTTTTTAAGGGGAGCAAGGAAGGCCACATGGAGTTAAAACATCTTTTTACTCAGCCATTTTCTACCTCTGCTCACTATTACTTTTTCATTGTACTGTCTTCTGTGAACACAAAGCAGTATGTGGCAGAACTCAGACCACTGTCTTTATATTTTCTTCTTATTTTGTCAGAGGATTTTTTTTAATTTTCCAGAAGTGGCAATGGATAAGTGGAGAAAATATAAAACGCAAGAAAACTATCAAAATATCTTAGTGGGAAATAAGAGTTCACCTCAGATTTTAAAGGAAATCAAAGGTGGAAACAGAATTTCTATTTATACTTTAATTGTATGAGCAGAATCCCAGTACAGATAGCCACCAGGTGTGATTTAGAGACCATCATGAAACAAAACCAAAAAGCAGCTCCTATGAAAAGTATGTTTTCTGAGGGAGAATGAAGCTTTTCACATATTGGAAGCATGTTAGTAGATTTTTATTTGAGAAATTTTCTAGTGTGTGAGAATTAAGAAGATATGCTCTCAGAAATATGCCACTGTGAACTTTTATTATAAGAAATAGCAGAGAAAAATTCCTGCAGCACTGAGCAGGCCAGGATCCTCAACCACCAGTGGTCTGAAAGGCATCAGCAGGGAGTCTACAAAATGCTTTTCAGTACAGCAGCAGAGTTGTAAATTTGTGAGAGAAAAACATATTGTGTAACAAAATTGTCAAGTACCTTGCCAGCCTGTTATTTCCTACTCCCACCAGCCTAACCACGCAGCGCATGTGATAGTCCAGGGAGCTTTTTTTAGGAAGGCTGGGTGTTTCCTGAGAAAGCTGAGAAGCACTGCCCTGGAGGCTGTGCTCAAAGCCAGGATTTCATTAATCCCAATTCCACCCTCACCACACTTTTTAGTCCTTGCATTTAGGCTTTTCATGTGCATTTGTAGTTATTCCTGAGGCAGACCAACACAAGTGTCATCAAGAGGCTTAAGGTCACAGGTGAAACCTGCTTCAGCACCAGTACTTGAATATGTATCTGCTGATTCTTAGATCAGATGTCTACCTGATTTGATCAAAGTCACATAATCTCTTGCCACATTAGCTAGAACTATTTGTGCTTTACCAAACTACTCTCTGATTTTGTAATGTCAGTAATCAGTAACCAGCAGCATCCCAGCCTGCCGGATAACCACAGCAGCAACAAAATCCCAAAGGAAAGGGTGCTCCGAGTGAATGTTGCAGAGCCCAATCATTAGGATCTTTGCTCCCTTTTATAATTAACAGCACCCCGGTGATATAGTAGGTAATCAGACTTGGATACTTCAAAAACAGGTCCAGAAAGGCTGTTACACTGGGAGGAAACACTGAAGTCCAGCAGCTGGCAATGCTGGGAAGAGTATTCAGGGCTGAGGTAATTTTCTCCACTTTTGGTTCAGAACCAGTTCTTCCCTACAGTTAAGCCTCCGAGTGATTTATACCAACTGGGAAGGGCTACACTTCCTTCCAAATCATCCGAAGAAAGCAAGAAGAGGCCGATGTTTATTCCTTTGCTGCTTTCCACCCACTAACTCAGGGTTTAAACACCTCCTGAAGATGTGAGAAACACAAATTCCTTCCCCTCTTCCAGTCTGAACTTGCGTCACCCTTTGCTAGGACATTGCCTAACCTGTAAATCTACACACTCGTACACTCTTGAAGTTCCTTTCTTACTTGTGAGCACTCTCCAGATGTCTTCAATGGGCAGGAGTGTTGGCACTCAGGGATCCAGCACTGTTGTAATTCTTGACCTTGTTTGGTGAGGAAGAGAAAGAGATGGGCTTAATTTTTTCCTAAGTAAGAACTTAGCCCATATCTTTCACATCTGAGTGAGTACTCTAAAATGCACAGCTGAAACCATCTGGCAAAACCACAAATTCTGCACTAACTATGCTTTGGTTAATTTTCAACATTTTTGAATAAAGGTCAAAGTTTATATGGGTAGATACCAATCATTTCTTCTGAAAACATTTTCAAAAAGGTAAGTACCTAATTATTTTGCCATGAAAATATTTCCTTTTGTCTCAATCTAACATTAGTGTGATTGCATTTGACTGACAGTTTGAACTGTGACTAAAACAAGATTTCAAATGCTTTTTGAAACTGGAAAAATAAATTAGTTAAAAATTCTTACACTATACTTGGCCTCTACTTGGTTACCTCATGTGACTTTTAATCCTGTTTGCAAACAAAACAAGAACTTATCAGTTTATCTATATGCCTAAGCTGAACCAAATGGAAGATGTGTTTTACATTGAAAATAGGATGTCCCCTTGGGACTCAGGCAAGGCAACTTGCAGATTATTGCTTCCTAGACATTTAAATCCAAATACTTGTGTGTTTTATTCTCTTTTTTATTGGTTAGCTAAGGTGAAAAGTGGTTTAAAACTATGAAATGTATTTATGGGTTTGTGTAGATATATGGGTCCAAACCCATGTCATTCAATGCCAGCCTGCCTGCTGTTGTCAGCCACACTGCATATGCCTGCTTTGGTCCACACATGATGTATCTGCTTTGTTTTTAAGCCAAATCATTCAGACCAAGTTACATCAGCTGTACTTCATGCATCGACTTTGTAGCTGTAGCCTGTACATTAACTGTCCATTCTGTGTGCTTTAGTTCTTTGTGTACTGTGTAAAGTGTTTGTCTTCTAGAAACAGGTCTTATGGTTACTGGTCTGTCTTTCTGATTGCCCGTGACAGTTCAGTCCAGTAGTGGAGATGGCTGGAGGGGGCAGTTGTGATGTTGCTGCTTACTAACTTCATAGCCTGCCATAAATATGTTCCAAACTCAGTGCAGAAGTGGAAGGAGTAAGATCCTGATTTTATTGGCTTCTTCCCTGAAATTTCAGTGGGTGTTGGAGGCTTGTGAGTAGGGTTCAAGGGTAGGCAAACTTTTGCATAAATACATAGTTTGTTACTAAACATAGTCACAANATTCAAGGGTAGGCAAATTTTTGCATAAATACATAGTCTCACCAGGTCTGCACAAATTCCTCAAGTGGTTTGTTACTAAACATAGTCACAAAGTGAATATCCTAGTAGCATAAGCTACCTCTCCTCTTGCTGTTGGCTAAAGAGCTACTGGTTGATGTTCAGTGAAGGAGACAATGTCCTTACAGCTGTGCTGATCCCAGAAGGCCAGCTGTGTTCAGGGCTGGCCTGGGCAGCTTAGGTTAGGGCTTGAGTGGGTAGTTCCACAAATATTTGAGGTGACATAACATGTCACTGATGCTCAGACGGGCATGTTTCACTCTCCATCCTTTCCTCCTTTGTTTTTGCCCCCTTGCTTCATCAAACTTCTGCCTGTTTAATGAGTTACAAAGGTTCGCAGAAGAGCCTGGAGATCCCAGGAATGGAAGAAAGGTAAAGAAACAGGAATGCACGCAGAGAGCAGGGAGATGGGAGAAAGGAGTGGGAACACTATTGCTTCATCTTTAGGCACAGAAATGGTAGTCTGAGTTCTAACCTGGATTGAAAGTGTGGTGTAAATGCACCTGAGCTGAGTGAGTTATGCATCTACATCTCTCTGATAATCTAGGCTGCTAGTCCATGATGGCTTCAGTTCCATTTGACCAAATGTGACCACAAATATATTTTAAAGCTGGATAAAGCAACCTCAGGATCACACCTGGAAACAATAATTCTGTCTATTTTGTTATTCAATGAATAATCTTAATAATCTTCCTAGTAAAAAATTGATCGAAATGCATTTTTCCTACCTTTATTTATGCTTTGAGGGAAGGTAATAATAAATAGAGGCAAACACTGCCATTTTGTCATCTGTAATTGTATGAGGGGCAGTGTGATGTTTCTGATGCCCCAAGAGAAACTTGGGAAGAGGTTGCTGGCAGGTTTCTTTAAGGACCAGAAGAAAAAACCTGTAATTAGCCAGATGATGTTCCCTGTGTATGTTAGTGAAATGCAAGGACTAGTGTAGCAAGGGACAGAACCCTATTGCTCACCTTTTGATATCACAGTTGGGCTACAGTCTGAATAAAGCAATATTAAGATAAGGCATAAACAATTCCCTGGGATATAAACTTCTATGCCAAATTGTAAAGAAAGTGCAAAGCTGTATAAGCACAGTTTAGTACTGGTGATTGAACAGGGTTTGTGTAAACGTCTTTAAGCAAAGCAGAAATGCAAACTATTTCTATATCACAGTTAATTGCCTGAGTTACTGACCACTTACACTTAATTGTAAAATTAAATATTTCTAGGAATGCTATAATAATGCATTACACTTCTAGAGACTGAAAATGAGGACGTAGCTCTAGAAGGAGTTAAAGCCCATGAATTTGCTAGGAATCAAGTTAGTTAAGAAACACATTTGAGAGGATTAACATTGTTGTAGAAATTAGTGTTTGAAGAGATTGACTGGAGGGGTGTTGGGTTGAAGAATGTGAAAGGCAATTCAGTCCTACTGGTGGGCTTGTCAAGGACAACTTGCTTCCCTGATGTGGCTCCATGAAGCGGAAAACAGAGAAGAGCAGATGTCACAGATCACATTTGGAATGTGTATCTGAGACGAAAAAGGGGAAATGAACCTATATCCATCCTGACTGTAAGGTAGGGCTCTGACTTGCCCTGGTTTTCTTCATCTCACCCCATCAGGCAGAGGGAACTGTATAGAATAACTTGATTTAATGAAGCCTTTTTGGCAATCCTTAGAGAGAATTCTTCCTTAAACTGGTGTTCTCCCTGTTTAACTCGTCATGCCAATCCTCGGATGTGTAGGCGCTTTTAGAGGTAAGTATATTCCAAGTCCTTGGAATATATTGCTCCTTCTTTGAACACGTTTGGGAAATATGTAAGATGTATAAGAAAGCAGGTGGCTTAGTGCTGCCAGAAGCTCTAACAACCAAGTCGAGATGGAGAATCCTAAAAGTAGGCAGACAAATAAAGAGGGGTGTTCTTGCAAATCTTGGGAGTGGAGTCTGGTTTGTTTCCATTTAGAATTTAAGTTGATCAGGTGGTTTTGGTTTTATTTTTTCTCCTTGTTATTTTAATGCCAAGATAATAGTCTTCAATACAGCTTCTATTAAAATTAACAAATTTACATTGATGCTAGTGGAAGAGGGGAGGGAGGTGTCAACAGAGTGTGCAGAGCAGAATTAAATGTCCTTTTTATGGCTAGGAAGGACGGGCATAGTAAATAAAGACCACAGACATCAGTCAAATATTTAGGTCTTCATAGTGCTGTGTCCCACAGTGGTCAGTACCAAATGCTTCTGAAGAGGACTGAAAAGCTGTTTTACAAACAAAGTAACTTGTCCTCAGAACATTTCTTTTATCTGTTCTTTGCTTACTGGGTGTATGCTGCTGACAGCCTTCAGTATTTGATGAGAATTAGCTAGCTGTTACTTTTTTGACATCCATATGTCAAATTTTCTTGATTAGAATGAAGTTTATAGGCTCGTAGCTTTTGTTGGAATCCAGTTTTGTTGGAATCCTGTTTGCATTTATGTAAGGGAGACACTCAAATATCAAATATCTTCAAAGGAACCTGATTTTTTGCGAACATGGGACAAAAATGGTTTTTTCTTTTGTCTTTTTCAACACTGTTATAGGATCATTGGATGGACTCAGAAACAGACATTAGGATCAAATAAAAAAGACAACATGAAAGAAGCTAAGAAGCCACATGCAGGGGACAAATTCTGCTGCATTTCCAAGCTGAAGGTACAGAAATTCTAGCGATTTTTTAGGAACACGCAACTGTAACTGCTTGCACTTACAGTGGTTTGGTGGAAGTTACAATCTAGACTGACTGAATGGATAAGTTCTGTTTTTTTCCTCATCCTTCATGCCTTAACTAAGGTCAGTCAAGTTTGTAAGCAGTCGTGTGTCTCTTTTTATGCCCCTGAACTTTACACTCTGTGATGTGCTGGAGGTATGGTTGATTGCTCTTTGAAGCTCCACCTCTCTATTTGTGTAATCCCCCTAGTCTGACATATTTACCACTCTTTCTTAAACCCATGAAACAAGCCTTGCCAATTGTGACACAGCAATAAATATTGGCTGTTGAGGTACCCTACACTATTCGAGTTCTCAAGAAGCTCTAGAAAAGGTTGTAAAATAGCTTGTAATTCAAAACTCAAATACACTAGTTATGCTTTTTATCATTTTCAGCAGTTGCATTTAAAAATACTACTGATTTTATTTCATAAATACTGTTTATTAGGAACCCTAAAGTTAGAAGGATTTGAATAATACTGAATATATTTTTTTTCTTTTTAATGTGAATTGCTACTAGATTCTTGTATAAAGGACAAACTGTTTACTACTTCTGTTTTAAATTATTTGTTCTGGGCTCATGACCTCTACTGAGGTGGGAGAGCGGACACTGGGTCAAGTAATTCGATCAAAGAAAATGTTCTTAGTTCTGCAAGTAATTTGTCATTCAGACGAGCAAAGATCTGGCTTCAGACGTTATGTAGTCCAGCAGATGGCAATCTCGCAGCAGACACACGGTGGGAGAGGTTCTGCTTCGACTGTCTTGGCTGGGGAAATGAGGCCTAAGGTTTCTGGGAGCAGGTGAAGAACAAAATCTTTATATTTTTTTGTTGTTGTTTAATGAAGCCATAACTCTGTGAACAACAACAGATGATGGGATTTGAATTTATATTTACACACGTATCAGTGGATCAGACCTGTTCACTTGTTTTATCTGGAAGCACATCTTTGGTGGGGAAATAACCATGGAATATTCCCAAATATATAACTTTGAATTCTTTATACGTGTCACTCTTTCCTTCCTAGGTATTTCTGCTGGCTCTATCACTTGCATTTGTTGGTAAAACGATGGCTGGTGCTTACATGAACAGCATGTACACACAGATAGAGAAACAATTTAATATTCCGGCTTCTTTAGTGGGGATCATCAATGGAAGCTTTGAAATTGGTAATCACTCATTTTAATATTTCTTATTCTTTGAAAATATAATATGTTGTCTGAGCATGTATTAGTGACTTTCATGAAAGTCTACATGTGACAATAGACTGACCAAATCTATCCTACTACTTCAGCTGGTGCTTACATATCTGCTGTCTTGGAAGCTAACAGGACAACTTCAATGAGGAAGTTTAGGATTTAAAGCTGGTTTAGCTCATTTCTGCACTATCTTTAGATGTGACAGCAATTAACAAATCAGAACTACTTTCAAGCTTTGTATTGGATCAACTAACAAACCAGAAAGATATTATGAACTTTGTTTGAATTTAAGGTCATATTTAGTGTTTTGCAGTTCTTTTAATCAGTGAGCTCAAAGTTGCTTGGAGTGCATTGTCTCCTTCCTCAAACTCAATAATATTTTGAGATTTCGTACCTGTACAGCTGTAAAGAAAGTTTCCCATTAGTGACCCTTACTACTGTTAGTGACCCTTACCTTGCCTATTAGTGATCTTTGTTGCCCAGTGACAGGCTTATGTCTTGTCATTGCCACAAAAACCAATCAAAAGGCTTGATAGCTTCAAACCCATCTAAATAAAGATCCCCAGAGGATGTGTTTTATGCCCTTGAAGTCACAATGTGGATCTTTATTATCCCTGGCTCAGCTGAGGAAATGGTCTGCACAGGCTTGTGTACACTGGTGAGGAGGAGAGACAAGGCTCCTTCTTGTGCTTGTCCTGGTCTCTTACATCTGCACAAGCAAGAAGAAACTGTTGCAGCACCATGCTGCTGCCTGCAAAGCAGTCTGATGGGGCAGCTCAAAGTTACGATAGAGAAGGAATGGCTAGAATATATTCTTGCTTTTGGTGAGGACACTTTTGGAAATATGAAATGACCAAGATTAATGAAGTAGTATGTAAAAGGCTTATTACTTTAAATAAATTATCCTCTCATATGTGCTTTTCTATAACAAGTTGTGGATTCTTATCTCCAACAATGTAAAATAACTGTGAATAATCATATTAATTTTTGAAATGATTAAGAGTCAGTGTATGTGGCAGACATAAGGAACTTATTAGGACCTTGAAAGTGTACACCTTTAAGTGTCATTCAAGTCACTGGCTCAATACAGTCTGCCTAGCAATCATACATAAAAAAGATGTTATCTTCTTTCAGAGCATGATGCTCATCACTCAGAGACGTGGTTTTGTTCTTTTGACAAAAAGATCACAAAATTAGTAGGTGTATGATTACTAAATTGTTATTTTTATGAGATCTGATTAGTAATATGAAGCTTGATTCTTTTCTTAGTTGCATAGCAATAACTGAAGAGTGTAGAAAGTCAACCGATTCTGAAGTGAGAGAATGAAGATTTTTAGCCCATTTGTATTTTTAAATAGTACTAGACACAAAAATATGTATTTATTATTCCTCTTAAGCTATTACTGAAATGAGTATTATTTTATTATTTCTTTTTTTACTGTATGTCATCTTGTGTTTATTATTTTCAGTACAAAACCACTTGGATATATACTTCTGTATTTTCCGAACACATTGCAAAATAGAGTATCCTAGGAGAATAACTTCCTAAAGCAGCTATTATTTTGCAGTCCTTGGGCCAGATCTTGACGTAAAGTAGTGGGAAATTTCTTCTTTACATAAGTACAGCCAAAATCTCTTTCACCATGATGTCTTTTCCATTCTGTCTTCTGTTATTATGTTCTTTTCACGTGGTGTAACAGAAAAAATCACAGATAGGAGGGAATTACTGCATCATTTAAGCAGTGCCCTGTGTAGTTACAGTTTTTACAAGACAGGAAGTAACAGAAGTTGAGCTAACAAGGTGTACTCAAACTTCTGTTGCATTTTGAAAGATAAAAGGATGTTTTGATTTGTAAATTAAGACCAGATTCTTTTTGCAGGCAACTTGCTGCTGATAGCATTTGTGAGTTACTTTGGAGCAAAGCTTCACAGACCCAGAATAATTGCTTTGGGCTGCATAATTCTGTCATTTGGATGTCTTTTGATATCACTCCCTCATTTCCTATTTGGAAGGTGAGTATTTTGCTTAGCTCACAGCAGCTTCTGTGATCCATATCTGCCTTAGTCCATAATTTCTCCCACTGAAGTAGTATTGTTTATAGAGAGAGATATTTTTGAGTATGAGTACCGTATCCTAATTGTAGAGCATTTTGTTTTGTTTTGCTCCTGAGATGGCTTCAAAAGTCAGACATCGTTTCCTGAGGAAAGTCACTTCTTTGCTGGGCACCTTCCCTTGCCTTGCCTTGATCCATGTGCTACCTCTTGTGTGGGCTCTCTGAAGAAACAGTGGCCTGTGATACTGTCACGTTGCACTGTTATCTCTTATCTGCTTGGACAGGCAATACAACATGATTTTTAAATATGTCTTTGATCTGGAGCCTGGATGACAGCTCATACCTGATTGCTGTGTTGGCAAGGCCTTTACAGACCATAATGATTCTTTAACCATTTTTTTCCCCACTATTTTTACTGGGTTTAACAAAATATTCATTTAGGCTTGTCTATGTTTTAACCACTGCGACACCTTTTGAGATCCTCTGATTGTGTTATGTCCAATGTGGTATGGCTCTGACAGCCTTGGTGGCACTCTCTGCTTAGGGTGTAAGTTGGATTAGCATGTAAAAAAAATAGGAGAGAAGATAATACAAGGGATTTCATTGGGGTGTTTCATCAACTTCTCCTGAAGTATCTGTTACAAAGAGGCTAGATAACAGTCTGGATAAAACTCTGGGTTGATTCCCTGCTACAGTTCCTTTGCTCCTAGCCTGATTTGTTACTGGGATTCAGTTGAGATTTGACGTGGGTTTCCTTCTTGCTATAGCTACACACTCTTCTTAAAGGTAGCTTCATTACTGAGGTATAGATTTATGAGGGAGTTCTAATATATTTCTTTTTAACCTATCCATGCTTTCCTTTGATTGAAACAGGTATCGCATTGAAAGCAGTATTTCACCATGGGAGAATTTTTCAGTCATGCCTCTGTGCCTTGTTAATCAAAGCTTGTTCTCTTTACCTACAGAGGAACCATCAACAGGTATGACTCTTCCTATGTCTACTAATACTGTTCTCTTACTTTTTATAGTGTTTAAGTAAATTGTATTTTATTTTTATTTGCAATTATTTCAAGGTCCTGCTTTTGATCAGGCATAAAAACTAGAGGTCAGGAAATTTCCTGTGCCTTCTTGTTTCTTCAGTCTGTATCCCCAGAGCTGTAGATTTTTTTCATGCAGTTTTCACAGTATCTCAATAGCTTGATTAACTTTCCTGTCAGTCCACATTGGGGAAATAAAACACCAGGTTGTTCTCACAAATGTTCCTCTTTTTGACTTGAAATACTATCATACTATGAAGAGGTGGGAAACATATTTGGACAATGGATAAAAGACATCAGGATGCTTTTTTGATTTACTACACAAGAAATAAAAGAATGAGAGATAAAGATAGAGAAAAGAGAAACTGAAACTTATCTGGGAGACTGAAACATGTGTGTGCACTAGTGATATGCATATAAAGTAACTACTATGAAGTCAAAAAGCTCAGAGGCAACTATTAAATTATCACACACAAAATCCTCACAATGAAGGTGAGATGAATCCCCTGAGTCTTTAGCTACCTCAAAAGAAAGCATTTAGTCTAAACCATCTCTTTAGACTCCCTTGGTAGTTGGTCAAAGGAGACTACTGAGCTCTTGCAGAATGTGTCCCTTGCTGTAAGTATGTTCATGCTCTTTGCTTCAGGGTGGTCAGATTACCCCCTGGATTCACTCATTGACTGTTGGAAACTTAGATGATTGCTGTATGGCAAAAGTTAAGTGAGATGAATCCCACAGTTAGTTGTTGTGTTTTGTGATGTTGTTCCATCAACATGTGCTAAAGCTGAATCACACAGCTGTAGTATTGTATGTACACAGTGACATCAAACCATAGTGTTGTACTGTCGTTTTCTGCATCTCCATTTAGTAACAGATGTGGCTTCTAAGCTTTCCAAGGTTGCATTTACTTAAGGCATTTATTTTCTGATGTTCACAATGAAAAGTTGGAAAAAACATGTAATTAATAGCACTTTATATTAATATTTAATTTCAAGATTTCAAATAACCTTTTTCTTCATTTTATAAATGCACAAATTAAGATATAGATAAAGCATTTTCTTCTAAATTATACAGCTGTTCAATGTACACACTAGAACCCATATGTCCTCAAGCCTATGACTATACCTGGATAAGGTGATTGTTTCTCTCTTAGTTTATGGACAAGCAAAACTGTTATGTTCACACCTAATAAGTCCATCTCCTGTGTGATACAAATACTGGTTTGAATTTGACTGCATCTGTGTATGGATTGATTCACCCGTGTTTGCTGACAGCAATGTGACATTGATACAGGAGATCCAGGCTTGATCTCTGAACAGTAATGCTTTCATTTAGAAAGTAATCAGTTGCTGATAACAAAGCCAGTTTTATTTGTTAACAAATTGGTTCTGAAAAGTCTCAGCATGACAAAGTGGGCCATAGAGAACAGTAGAATCTGAAGCAGACTGTATGGGACCAAGAAATCCAAGGTCAGGAAGAGAAACAAAGTACCAAAGGTCGTAATAGTTCCTACTATAACTGTCCTGATGTGGGACAAACAGGATTGTGCTGCAGGACAGTATTCTGCTGTTGAGTTATGTGGAAGGACGAATGTGAATAAATGAGAGCTAGATCCCCAGACAGATTCAGCAGGCTGGCCAGTTGTGGATCTTGATCTTCATTGAGAGTTAGTAGACAGGTCACAGTGAGTCAGAAACTTCCTCAGAGCAGTGCCCAGATGGGCAGATTGTGTGCTATGTTCCAGTAAGTTCCTACTCAGGGAAACACTGACCTGCTGAGTTGCAGAGGTATAGTGGAGGTAGAAAACCTTTCTGTAACATTTGATGACATGTGCCAATTATGGTAGAATTTGTATATGATTTGCCAAGTCAGAATTTGCATTTGCCTCAAGATGTACCAACTCTGAAATTGAATACCTGAGCAGATAGCATCTGGACAGACAAAATTTCTGGCTAGGGAAGTCATTGGTGTACAAGGCAAAAATCTGTAGTAGTAGAACAGAGCTTTAAGGTAAAGGTCTCAGATGGGGTTTCCAGGTGGTGAGGGCTGTTGTGCAGAGTGACAGTTGAAGTTACCAGCAAACAGCCAATGATTTAAACACAGCCTAATTTAATCTCCATGTGCTTTTCTGGGGGCTTATGAACATTGGTAAACCAAAAGCTAGCAGTTTCAGAAATCTTGTTTCATGCAAAAGTAAAACATCACCACATCTTTTGCACTGGCATGGCTTTCTTGGAAGCAAATGGTGGCACCTCACTGTGAAATCAGGGTCTTCTGGTTTATTTCAGGCAATGTTCTTATAATCAAATGACAATGTATGGGCTTTACACAACAGTTACCTGAATCATTGCAAGAGACTCCTGATTTTCAGAGCGTTAGTCATACTGTTCTTGCTAGCCCACTCTTCCAGGCTGTCCAGGACCCTCTTTAAAATAGCTCTCCCTTCTGGTGTGTCCACCTCATCACTCAGTTTAGTGTCATCAGCAAACTTGGTGAGAGTGCTTTCAATCCCGTCATCCAGATCATTTATGAAGATGTTGAATAGCATGGGGGCCAGTATTGGTCCCTGGGTGTCCCTGCTTGTGACAGACTGCCAGCCTGAGTAAAAGCCATTTATCACCATCCTCTGAGTGTGGCCTACAAGTCAGTTTCCCACCCATCTCACAGATTGCCCCTCCAGTTTGTATCTTGTCAGTTTGCCTAGGAGGCAAACAGTGGGCAAACACTTTGCTTAAGTCCAGGTAGACAACATCCCCATGTCAACAGAAAGTATTATTTTGTTGTAGAAGGTGGTCAGGTTAGTCAGGCATGATTTTTCATCCCCTCATCATGGATGTTTAGGCACTGCCTTCTCTCCACTGACATGAAAATGGCAGTTTTACTGAAGGGAGTGAGTAAAGGGAAGAGCCTAGCTTATGCAGTGGTTAGACTGCCTAGTGATTGGACAAGGTATGGTGTGAAGAGGAGTGGAGTTTAAGCTCTACTCCAGCAAGTGCAACATCTTCTTCCAGTTCTAGGACCTTCCTAGTATTGTGACTACTTATCTCCCTGTTTTACAGGGCAGACCTACCCATCAAAGTTTAAGCTGTTAGTCAATTTTTCTTCCTTGTCTCTAGAATTTTATTAACAGTTGGAATGAAAACATTAATTCTGGCTTCTTATTTTATTCACAGAATGTGAAAAAGAGCCTGGATCTTTGCTGTGGATATTTGTGATGGTTGGAAACATAGTACGAGGAATGGGTGAGACTCCCATCATGCCTTTAGGCATTTCGTATTTGGAGGATTTTGCCAAAGCAGAGAATTCACCTTTCTACCTGGGTAAATCTACCCTATTATGATAACTCCTCTCCCCTAGACAAATTCACACATAAACAAAAACAAAAGACGGGGTTATTGTGACTCCCTTCAGTCCAATAAAGGAAGAGAGAAGAAAAACATTACTGCCTTATCAAAATAATAGTACTGTAGATCTTGTAATTTAACTAGAGATTAACTTGTTGAAATGAGGCCACTTTTAGGCATAAATGTCTATTCAGTAAAGCTGTCCTAAACATATATAAAAATTCCAAGAAAATACTTATTTCTGGGTTCTAATTTTCTCCTTTCCATACTGCAGGATGCCTACATACAGCAACTGTAATTGGCCCCTTCCTTGGTTTATTGTTGGCATCATTCTGTGCAGAACTGTTTGTTGATCTGGGATCAGTAGATGCAGGTAATGGATGAACATATAAAATCTTACATATAAATCAGTAGGCATGATGGTGTATTTATCAACACTAAAAGATGTTTCTTTGCCATATGAGGTGTCTTCATTTTATCTGAGTATGCTGATGTTTCTTTTAGAATGGAAAATCTGTGCATAATACTCAAAAAGGCCTGAATTCACACATACACAATTGAATCTGCATATAAATTATTTGATGAACAGTTGTGTCATGTGTCTTAACATAGGAAGTGCTAGAACTGATTTAACAAAAAACACTTTAATTTGCCAGAAAGTTAGCAACATTAGAAAAAAACCCTGGAGGCTACTCTCTTTCATCAGCCTCATTTTAAGAATCTTTCAAATGCTTTTAATACATCACATCAGAGATGACTAAGAAAACACACAAGGACAACAAAGACTGTTTCTGAACTAATTTAAGATGTGTGTTTTGTTTTTTTTTTAAAGAGGACGTAACTATAACAGCTACTGATGCCCGCTGGGTTGGAGCGTGGTGGCTGGGCATTTTGATTTGTGCATCACTGAATCTTCTCGCAGGAATACCTTTTTGGTTTTTGCCCAAGTCACTCGTGAAGGAAGGAGAAACCAATGAACCTGAGGAGATGAGTGAAAAAAGTGTAGTACAGTTGCAAGAAAATGATAAAAATGAAGCCAAACAGACCATATATGAAATTGCTAAAGGCAAGTTATATTGTATTTTATTCCCTTCTTAATTTAGTCCTTAAGATGTGAACTATGCCTGTGTATTTTTGCAAGTAAAGATAGGTACAAGTTATGAAATGCATACTCTGTTTCTCATCTCTCTGTAGTACAAAGGATTTGCACAGGGACGTAGAATGTCTCCTTGCAAAGGAAGAAAGCTAATTTCAGAGATGCAGGATCTGAATTCACTGCTTGCCCCATCCTGAATTTCAGGTGTATGTAGATTGGGAGCTTTTCTTCCTGGTGGAGGATTAATGCACTGCAATCTGGTTAAGAGTATTACACTTTAGTGAGCTGTGGACAAGTTGCAGACATTAGTTGCCTGTACCCCACATTCACTGTGCAGAAAAGCAGGAGACCAGCACATCTTGTGCATTTCTTTAGTCCAACTTAAAGCTACAAGAGGGAATTGACAGGTGTTTAAGAGTCTCATAAACATTTAATGGCTGTCGAACAAGAATTCTATTTGACTTATGTTTATTCATGTTACTGTTGGCAACATTCACATCTGTGGTATTTCAGATCCATGTATCTGTTGGAAGTTATTTATTTCCTTCCAATTTTTGGTGCTAATTGGAAATGTAAGTGAATAAAGTAAGTCAAAGGCTATGGTCTTCAGAGTAGTCTCATGATTCTGTATACCCAGCTCAGGGTCCCTTGACAGGATCATCATTTTCAGAAAATAGGTGCCAAGTGCCAGCCACGTCTCCGTGGTGTTTCAAGCTGAGTGCTGCAAATCCACCATACTCAAAGTGAGTACTTAGACCTTGGCTGATATTGCAACTTCATTCTGATAGACACAGGATCTTTCTCTGTCATGTAGCCTTAAATTAACCTGTCAGTAAACGATTGCTCCAGTGAGGAAAGGTTCCTAGTTCAGACTATGTTTCCTATGAACCATTTTTTTTATGGTTCAGATCCTGACTTAATAAGCATTATGCAGAGAAAAGACCTGTGTAAATTAGTTTATCAGGTGCTTATCTGGCTGAAGAGTGGCACATCCAGAGTTTGAGAGCATGGTGGGAATAACTGTGGTCACCTCCATCTTCAGGCCTCTTCTGTCCCATCACTGACATTAGCAATAACCAAAATCAGTGATTAGTTCAATGGGGGAAGGTTGTCACAGATATCCAGCACGTTTGTACCCCTTCTCCTTTTACTACCTTTACATGCCAGGTGCAGGAAAGGGGTTTTGGTAAATGTTCTGAGACTAGGAGTAGCTGCTGCTGCAAATCTGTAGGTGGAAAGCTCAGTTGCTACATAGCTAAAAGTTTTCAGGAAACTTTTATAAGATTATTACTGTGATTTTTTTTTATAAGCAGCAGTGTGCATTACTGTGCATGTGTGTGTGTCTGGTTATCTTTGCGGAGAAGAGACATGTTGGGATAGTCTGGGCTAAGCAAGTAATCTTTGGCCTGTGGTGTCTGGCAAGGCAAAAGAACTAGCCTGATCCAGTTAAGGACCATTTCTGTCTCCTTCTCCCTCCTTCAGCCACACTGGGTGATGGGTGATTCATTTCATAAAGCATCACACTAACTTGTTACATTATTTCATTCCAGATTTCATCCCATTCCTCAAGGCTCTGTTTCGCAACCCAGTTTATATGTTATTCATATGCATAACTGTGTTACAGTTCAGTGCCTTCGATGGCATGATATCCTTCATGCCCAAATATTTGGAACAGCAGTTTGGAAAATCTGCATCAGATGCCATCTTTTTAATTGGTATGTTTGCATTTCGCTTTGCTGTGTTCTACCCAGTAGTGATGTTTCTATGTAAATTCTCTCTATTTTTATCTCTATATATACTCACGTGTACCTATATACATATACATACTAAGGTCAAATGCTTTTACAAATGAGAGGTTCCATGCTATGAAGCGTTTCTAAATAATCATGCATTTTCTGCTAAGCATCTCCTGATTTTCTGTGCAGAATGTAATAATCTACTTCCTATCTTTTGAATTGGCCCAGAAAATTCATCTGGTGTAAAACTTGCACTGCTCTCAAAGATGATATGCTAATTTGTGTCAAGAGATTATGGACCCAATTACCTTACTTATATTATCTTGATTAAAAAGTATATGATAAAGTAGAGGGTAGATTTCATGTTCGTGAAAATGACATCACTAGAGTTCTTAAGACATAGACGTGTTGAACCTATGCATGACTAAAATTGGCACTGGGCTTCAACATTTTCCATCATCTCCACTCCTCGGGTATCAGTCTTGGGCCCTCTGTAAGCCTCAGATCCTCTTTCATATGCAGAACTCTGTGAAAGGAAAGCACTGACCAGATAGTTGTCTTTTTTTGTCTCTTCTTTATCAGCTTGTGTTTTTTTATGAGTGAGGACAAGAAGGTGGAATGCATTGGGAAATGGTAATGGCAAGTAGTTGTAGCACAAAGCAAGAATTCTGCAACTGTTGGAGCCTTTTCTATAGTTCCACTTTATCATGTCTTAATTTCTCAGTTCCCTTGTTTAACTGCAGTGACTTAATTACTAGAATTTATCTAATCATTACAGAAGAAACATCTTAAAACACACCTAACCATACTTGTGTTCCTTAACTCAGTGCTCATCTTCCACAGTAGCTGCACCATTTTCTTTAAAGACTGCCACACAGAATGACCCAGACCTTATGATTAGTACTGTTGCCCTCTGTTACCAGTGTTTTGAAGCTGTGCATCCAAAGGCATGTAACTATCATACATCTTATCTGTGTTGCATTGACATTACATTGCTGGGTTGTTTCTCACACAGCTACTTCTTAAAATTCTTTCAGTCAGTCTTCCTTTCATTAAAGTATCAAACAGCAAAGAAGCTGGAGAGCACATTCAGTAATCTCATATCAAAACTGAAAGCCTGTTCCTCCTTTCTGTGATGCTCAGTATGCACCCAAGATGTGCTCCACTAGTTTATCTTCCTGTTGAGTTTCTCTCTCAGCTAGGGAGACTGTATGGAAAAAAATTTAAAAAGGCAGTTTGGGTGTTTGTTTTGGGTTTTTTTTTTTGTGTTGGAACTAGATTGCAACTCTAGATTGCAATTTTTTGATGAATCCTTTCATTTTGACCCTCTGGCTTGCTTTCCAAGCAGTTCCTAACTGCTGAGATGTTTTGGGTGTACAAGAGAACCAGTAGAGACCCATTTTTCTGACTGTAGTTAAATTATTCAGTCCCAGGCACTATATGAGTCTTTGCCAAACACAGTCTTTCCTTATGAAGGGTCTTTGATGGTCTCCTTCTTTATTTTAACATGGAAGTTTCACTTGTTTAAATAGGTGTTTACAACTTACCAGTTATATGCGTTGGGTATTTTTTTGGAGGCTTATTCATGAAGAAATTCAAGATAAATGTCTATCAGGCTGCGAACATAGCATTTTGGGTATCTTTACTGGAATACCTTCTCTACTTTGCTGCCTATTGGACTGTCTGTGATACTTCACCAGTTGCTGGCCTAACAGTTTCCTATGAAGGGTATGTTCTTTAAGATATAAGAGGACTTAAATCTTAAGATGCTGGAATTATTTTTCTTTTCAAGAATCAGCCAGGGACTCCATAGTTTTCCAATATTTTAGTTTAATGATCCAAATTTTCAAGGTTTTTTACTTGCATGAGACAATGGGACTATCTTCTGTTATCCCTGTTTTAAACAATAAAGTATATTAAAAAAGTTAACCACAGCAAGACTCAAGCAATTGCATGTGCATATTAATTCTTTTACTAATATAATTATACATTCAAGCCATGTAACTGCAGATAAAAAGAAGTTGTTGTTGATCAAATTAGGCATACATTAATGCAATTGCAGAATTATAGAGGGAGTAAACCCTTTCTTTATCTTATGATGGCCTACTGAAATTTGATTGCTATTGAGTTATCAGAGGATATTTTATCTGCAGTTTCTTGATTTGAAGCTTGCCACTAAACACTGGGAGGGGTTGTGTGTCTATAAAGTTCACATGTAGGTGTACATAACACCTATAGACAATCAAGGTTATACGTGCCATAGATAAGAAAAATGCTGTAGGGTGTGCATACGTATCTATGAATTGATAATAAGGATATAATGTAATGTAGTATAATACAATATCCTATGGCAAGATAGAAAGGCATGACTCCAGGATAGGAGCATATAGGATTGTGTCCTTGATCAACACTTGAGCTAGAATAGAATCTTAACCATTACAAAGGATTACTGTAGGTATTTCATTACTGAAGTATTTATTAATCTTCTAAATGTATTTCAGAATAGAGCAAGTTTCCTATGCAGAAAATACTCTGCTTGCTGGCTGCAACAGGGATTGTGATTGCCCACTTAAAATATGGGACCCTGTTTGTGGGAACAATGGAATCACATATGTGTCACCTTGTCTTGCTGGGTGTAAAGCCTCAAGAGGAACTGGAAAAAGTGTGGTAAAGCATACATTTTATTGTGCTGCAACTATGAAATATAGTAGATGAAAAATATCCGTATCAATATAGGGTGGGAAATACACACATAAGTACATTTAATTGAATATATAAGGTGATAAATAGAGTTGGACAAAATCATTGGGTGGCAACAGAAATTCCAAACTGAATATGAAAATTAGTTTAAGTTTAAATTAAGGAATATAATTAAGAAGCCTCATTTTCTTCTAATAATTGAAGAAATCTTAAATGCTCCAAATGGAGTAAGGAATAATTCTTGAGGAATTATTCTCAAGGTACTGCCAGTTGGGAACCTGAGTGCACAACAACGTTTCAGCCAAAACTGAATTCTGTATTATGGACTTAATAATCTCTTTTACCCTGTAGATTTGAACAAGTAACCTGGTATTATAGAACTTTTATTATCGTAATTAATAATACATTTTCCATTTAAAAATAAAAGTTCTAATTAGACTGAAAATAAACAAAAATAATTAATCCAAGTCAGTAAAAACCTAAATCATACAGATTTTAGAAAGCCTCTGTACTTTACAAATATTTTAGAGAAGTATTAGATGATAGTAAGGGCCAGTCACTGATACCCTTGCTCTCCTTGGCTGACATTTGAGAGCTCTTATTCTGGCAGTAGTCTTAATGATTTCAGTAGAAGCAAGTGTTTGAGTTAGAATATTGCAACCCAGCCTCAATCAAACATTTCTGGTTTCTTCTCTTCTGGCATATGAAAGACCACACACTAGGCTTATGAAAAAGAGGGTCAGCTCTACTGGCACTGGAAGGACCACATAACTAGGCTGTGCTGGGAAATATGAGGGCTCTTTTGATCATGGCCTCCTTGAGGAAGCATAGTCCCAGTTGCCTAAGAGGACCATAGCTCCCTCTTGTTTTCTAACCCCATACACTACATATGGATGATGGCTGGACCTGTGCCTGACAGACTGGGAGAGAGGTCGCAGTGCAGTGCTGCACATGTGTAATATATTCAAGTGCAGGAGGGAGCAAGCCAGGTGCCAATGGTGTGAGTTTCACATTTGGTGTGTGAGTTTTGACAAGTCTGTGTGATTAAAATACTCTTTTGACAGGTATTTGAAAACTGCACCTGTGTTGCAGCCTCAGGGTTTTCATCTCAAAATGTCTCTGCAATTCTGGGCCAGTGTGATGGAGAAGAAAGCTGTGACAAGATGCTTCATTATTTTTTAATATTGTCATTAGTCTGCAGCTTCATTTTTTCCTTAGCAGCCATGCCTGGGTACATGGTCTTAATAAGGTACAGTAAAATGTCCTCATCTTAAGAAACCTACCGGACTTTTTATTCTGTGGTCAAACACCCCCAGGAATTAAGTGTGTTAGTTTGTGTATAAAGGGAGGAAGAATAGAAAGATCTTGTATAATTTCTGTGCTGTGCTAAGGTTTAGTGTCATGTCAGCTTTATAACCTGTTGCTGTTTCTGGCTGTCAGCTGTATCCTGAATTAATGCAGCACTACTGAGTCAGAACACTGAGACATTGAGAGGTGTGTGATACCCATGTGTTTATTGATCACATCAACGTGATGTTGATTAAGGCACAACTATCTTGCACTTTGTGCTGGCCTCAGTCCAAGTGGGTGATAGCAGGACAATAGCTTTTCCTTTTGTGATTTGGCAGGAACTTCAGTAAACATCACCTAATGAGGATAATGAAATCTTTAAGCCAATGCTCTAATTAGAATGGTTTGGGCCTAATGTGATGAAGGCTTTGCTTAAAGAAAACCAGAGGTAAATTGTGTTTAATGGGTGTACAATGTAATTATCATACAGGTCTCTAAAGCCTGAAGAAAAGTCATTTGGAGTGGGTATCCATGGACTAGCTTCAAGAGTATTTGGTAAGAAGAATTCTACTACACTCCAGAAGCACAGTTAGGTCTGACCTACAGTTAGATAAGGATCATATCAGGGGTATGGACATGGCACAGGCATCAACCTCTATGCAGTGCCTTTGGTTAGGAAGAGTTTCGGCTTTTTTACAGATCTAGGCAGCATGGCAAATTAGAACAGCTTTCAGTTTGCATTTGTTTGTACTGGGTAATAGGCTGACTACATCTGCTGCTCCTCTGAAAGCCATTCTACATTCATTCACTCTTGTTGTATGGTTATCAAACACAACGCTCACTTTCATTGGTGAGATAAAATGTTGAGGTTTGAATAGGAATCACAGCTCATATTGTAGCATGTATATATTGTTAAACAGGCAACAGGAAAGAAACAGGAAAGAAAATCTTTGGTTGAGGATAGGTGGATAAGGAAGAAGAGAGAATATAAGAAATACAGAGAACATGGTCCATGCTGCAAGAGGACAGGACAGAAGGAGTAGGTGAGAAACAGCATAGGTCCTGTAGTGTATCTGCTAATGAGAAGAAACAAGCTATTCACAAAAATGTTGCTAATACTCTTTTTAGCTGGAATTCCATCTCCCATTTATTTTGGAGCTTTGATAGATACCACTTGCTTGAAGTGGGGTTCTATGACTTGTGGTGGAGAAGGAGCATGTAGGATGTACGACATTGTCACATACAGGTATATTTTCTTTATTTTCATTTCTCCTTCTTACTGTATTATTACATGCATAGAGATATAATTTTATACTCTTTTTCTAATAGACAAACTGCTCCTGTGTGAGAGATTTGACACTACACTTTTCATTGGCATTGTCAAGTGCAACCTTTACCACAGATATTGGAACACCCTTTGAACAGAAATGTTCTGGTGCCATTAGTGAAAGTAATAATTTCACTAATGGCCTTTGAACTAAACAGACCTTGAAACACTGAATTCTGATAAAAAACCTAAAAGAAGTAAGCCCTTGTGGGAAAAATGTTTAATGGCTGACTATGCAAATAGAGAAGAAATTTATAGAGATGATATAGTTACTTAAGTTGGAAATTGGTCCAGGATACTATGCTTCATATTTTTGTAGTCCTTCAAGGAGCACTGCAGGAATTTTGAAGAAAAGGCTTGTTGAACTAATGGCCTCAGGCTGATATTTTTTTAAAAAATGATTAGGTTGATTTGGAAGAAGAAAGCTAGTTTATGAATCCCCAGAAGTTTTACTCAGGTGGTCTGAGCTGCCCTTTTCAGGGCTCTCTCTTTTCCCTGTGGAGAAAGCCATAAGGGTAGCAGGTGGTTAACATCTCTGGCTAAATGAGTTGCCTGAAGTTGGGTGACATAAATAGCCATTTCACTGACACTGACACAGTCTCTGTTCTCATATTGATTTGTTGTCTGTGAGATCCAAAAGGATCAGGCACAAGCTTTAGAGTGGCTGGGCAATAGTTGCAAAACTACATATGCTGAATAGTTTTGCTATTTTTTTGTGAATGCATGTATTTAAGGAACCTCATTCTCTATTTCAGGTGGCTCTATCTTGGCCTGCCAGCAATATTACGTGGAGTGTCCTATATCCCAAGTACACTAATTCTCTTGATTTTAAAGAAGAAACTTAAATCTGAAAGCCAAGTCTTATTAAATGCACCAATAGAAATGCAGGATAAAGAACAAGAAGCATTGAAATAGCATTTCAAAGCAGGATATGCTGTGAAGAAACCTTGCAGTGTAAATTTTGGATGTATCCTTGTGAAAGATTTCATACTTTTAATTAGTGAACACTTGGACAGAGATTAATAGAATTACACATAGTTGTATCTTAATTATATTATAAAAGTATCAGTTCATAAACAGAAGTTGCAGGAAAAAATGTTTGGTGCAAAAGAACTAGGAATATTAATATGAAAACTTATGAAATTCCAGGTTTGAATTTGCTGAACAAAGGGCTATGAAGCAGAAACATATGCTTTCTAAGAGTTTTGCCACTGACTTCAGTGATGCCAGATTTCATCTTGCAATTCTCCAATGGCTCCTGCTACAGCCTCTCTCATTGACTGTAGAGAGGATTTGCAGCTTCCTTGGGCCTTAGTTTTGCAGAAATTAATTTAATTGCACTGTTAGTCCTTTTAGACAGGCACCGTTTGTTACTCCGCATAGTGTAGGTGGTCAATATATTGGGGATTTGGTTTAGGATGTGGTCTGGATGCTCTGGTAATAATAACAAATAAAAAAAAAGAAAAAAAATATTTTTTTAAAAAATGCAGTGTTATCATGATTAAAGGTTTGCATAGGTCATGGACAAAAAAAGTTCTTAGGATTTGTTACTTCAATTGCATTCACTCCAGAGAGGAGTAACTCACACAAGATAGAATGATACTTATATTTTGCCCATCATATTGCTACCTGCTAAATCTTATACCTTTTCATGTGCTGGCAAATTATTCTTTGAATGGTACATAACTGTAGTCATCCATATGCTCTTCCTAGTCTTTGTCCAATTTTTATTTCTTAGATGTGATGCTACAATGAACGTAGTATACATTTAGGGTTGACTGACAGTGAGCTGTTGCCCTGGAATGTCTTAAACATCTCAGGAAAAGACCCTGTGGGTTTGGCATATGTCACATGAAGTGTATCTTTGCTTGAGTATGGTGCAACGATGTTTAGCTTCTAGATTGGAAATGCCTCATATTTTACCCCAGTGCAGAGGACTTTTAGGACTGTCTGCACGTGGCCATGCAATAACTTCTCAAGTCCTTTTATCACAGCTGTTGGAAATAAAAAACCCCCTTCCTGATTATTATTCCCTACTGCATAAGGCATGGAGGCTGGTTCTGGAACTTTATCATAGACCAATGCTCCAGCATTTGCAAGTGTTTCCTACCCATTTAATCTATATGACACAGACCATTTTATCCGCCTGGGACCTTCTGCAGACACCTGAAAATGGGAAGGATATTTCTCCAAAGTAGTTAATTTAGTTAAGTTATATTCTGTTTTACTTTAAGATGTCTTATTAACACCATAGTGTATGTATTTGGAATTGCCTCCTGCCCCTGTGGAATCAATGACAAAACATCAATTTCTTTCTGCAGAGCAGGAAATCAAATCCAGAATTTAAAGTTTCTTCAAATACAGGTGGTCCTCACAATTAATTCTTTTTAAAAGATACGTCACAGGCCCATCCTCCTTTTCCATTGGATTATAGAGCTGAACATGTGTAACATGAGGAAGGCAAACAGAAGAAAAGACAAATGTGATGCAGCCTGTAACAATGCAGAGAGTGCAGTTCTTTACTAAGCCACAGGTCCTCCAGAAGCTTCGTGGACATTTGAAGCACAGCTGGTTTTCAGTATTGCTCTTGCTACCATGGGGCACTTACTGAAAGCCATCATTCTTCCTTGTGGATATTATATTCCTCCAAAGCTAGAGTTAAAAATCTTTTGCAGGCGTTTAGTCACAGTTTGGTGCCAAGGTAACCTGGGAAACATGAAAAGTTACAGTGCACCAAAGTTTCACAACTGTAGGAAACAAAAGGGCTTTGTTAGGTAGGCGAATTTGTGCCATTTAAATGGACCACTGCCAGAGTCAGGCCTAGTTAACTCACTGTGTTTTGAAATGGAAGGAAGCAGACAGAAAGTTTCCAAGTTTTAAATTTAGCAATTTAATAGATACATTAACTTTTTAATTGTTCCAGCCACCTTCACCAGATGCTTTGATGCCATTAACCTGCTACTCACACTGCTTATCAACTTGGTGCTGGCTGGAGAGCTGGCTGGGGGATGGTGGGAAATAGAGAGTGCAGGTCACTCCTAAGTAATCATCATAAAACCTTTATGATATGCCATGTCTGGCACAACAGACATTCCTAGGATTAGGTTGGAAGTTTAGGAAAATACTCTTGGAGTTATTCCTTCAAATGTAAAGCCAAACTTTAGACTTGATCTTTCCAAGTTTTGAGCATGCTGGCCTTGATTCAGCAAAAGCATTTAAGCATGTGCTTAACCTACAAATGAGTGGCTGTCCTGATGTTTAGTGTTTAAGTAGGTGACATTGGACATTTCAAGACTGATCCCTAAACTGACACTGTCATGACACTCATTTGAACAGAGGCTACTTGCTATGAGTTACAGTAGGTACTCAGATGATATTCACTGTGCTTGAAAGTTTGGGCTGATCCTGGTCTGATGTTTCAAGCACCGAGACTTGCATCAGCACTGTGGGTAACACGAGCCACAAATGGGAATAATGCCAATAGAAGTAAAAGTAGGTGTAAAGTTTTTTATAAAAACAGTAGCATATGAATATCTGAATATCAAATTAATAATAAAAATGAGTGAAAGGTTTATTTTCTGAGTGCTTGAGAGCCAAGCAGATGGCTTTCATGGTACAATCAACCATGTTTCTTTGTCACTGAAGTTTCAACTAAGTAAAGGGTGCCCATGAATTGAATTTTGATCCTTAAACCTCCAAAGTGGAAGGCTAGGTGCTGATGCCTGATAGGGATGCTGCCAGACACTGAGAAACATACACGTGATGTTTTTCTGGTAACGTGACCAGTGCAAGCATCTTGGAGATATTTTAAAGGCCATGGTACACAAATGTATTTGTCTAGCATCTTGTATTCAATGGCTTTTTTAATGATTCCTAAAGTTCCATCGGGTTTTATTGACCATGATCAGGTGCTGAGCCACCATTTTCAAAGAAATAACAGCATAGTCTTCAGTATTTTACTGAAAAATGGCAATGCTTTGTAAAAAGCACATCTCTATGCATGTGCAGGCTATGGGGTTTTTTTCCATTTACATTATTTTCTCTGTATCAACTTTTAATTCAGTTATTTTATTGCCAAGTCTCTCAGTATTTTGCAAGTCACTGTTAACATTTTTATATATATCCTAAAAAAAAATATGTTTAGTATAAACTTCATTGTTTTCTTGCTGCTTCTAACTTTTAAGACTTGAAAACTATTCTTGATGCACAATTAAAAATTTCTGATTATACATATTGTTCGAGCTATGAATTTTTAATATTTTTTTTTTGAGAGAGAAAATTACTCATTTGGGAGGAAGATATGTTACCTGGCAAGTTGATTTTAATTAGTGGGCATAAAGGAGGTGTGGTGCCCAAAGCTGCATCAAAGACAATAATTTGGCTGAGGGCACAACTGTCTGATTTATGATATGGATGCTGGCTTTGTGTTTGTGATACAAACATAATATGTTAACATGTACAGCTTCTGGATACATGAGCATTACAGTCTTGGACAAGTATTGTTGGCAGTTCAAGTTCACTTTCTTTTTCATTAATTTCAGTTACAGTGAACACTAGGCTGTTTCTCTGTCCTTTCTGTCTCAAGTCGAGTTTTAGCAGGTAACACTTCCCTACAGGCTCTTCTCATCCAAGAAAGCCTCATAGTACCAGGAGCTAATTCAACCTGTGGATGTGGAGAGAGGAACACCCTGAGCATACCTAGGGTGGGATTTGACATGCAAAAAAGCCAAATAACTTTTCAGTTTATGTAAGTTTGGTCATGCAATAAAAACTGGATATATCCAGCAACAAGTTCTTGGCTACTGCTGCTTTTTTTACAGAATAGTTGTTAGTCTTTCCCTGTCTTAATAAGGCATGAAGTGTTCCCAGTTATGCTGGTTGGGATTTTGAACATTCATTGTTTAGGACTTTCTCTAAGAACGTGGAAAATTACTAGGTAATTGCCCCTCTCTGGCTTTGTTCGGGGTGTCAAGGGCATAGATTTCTTAAATCACAGGAGACTTAAATCACAGGACAAAAAGTAGCAGATCCCTTTAGAAGGTGAAATCGTGAGTATTGATTGCAATGCCTAATGTCCCTTCAAGAAAAGACCATCCGGTAGCTCCATGCCAGAAGTGTGATATATGCCTGTTAATTTCCAACAGAAGCTCTTGGGGAATGCAAACACCATTTGTTCAGGGCAGATTTGTGTGTGACCTTAGGTGGCAGCTTGCCAGAGGATCCTTACAGCCTGAGCAGTGTTTGAGGAAGGTCCTCACTTGGAGGGCAGAAGCCTATTACAGGTGGGAAATGGTCATGTAAAAGAAAAGTTCATTACAAGGGTTTTGCTTTTTAAAAGGCCCTGACCTCCTATGTATGCGTAAAGGCTGCCTAGCTTTATAATGTTATCATTTAAATAGTTCCAAAACAGGCTTTGAAAAAAACCAAACTTCTCATTTGAGGTTAATGAACACAAAGTGGTCCAGTTCATGCTGTACCTTTGCTGTTACTATTGTTTCAATGCAGCTCTCTGAAAGGCAAGAGTGCAGGCAACTGCATGCTGTCTGGGACACAATTTTTCTTTCTTCTGTAGGTAGTAACCAGTTTCAAGAAAACTTTCTGGTACGAGGACAGAATCATATATAAAACAAGCCAAAGCTTCTCCACAAATTTCTAGAATTTCAAAACATTTCCAAGAGGGCATGAGTCCTGCTTCATTTACTTCTTTTCCCTGTACTTTTCTGCCTCATACTGGTTCCTCCTGGTGAATGTGGGTAACAGGATACCAGCATTTGCAGCATTGCTGCTGCTACTTCATGAGTTCCACTTATGACCAGAAATTTGCAGGAATATCCCTGTCAAAGGTATATATATATATATGCATGCACACAGGCATATAGACAGACAGCTTGTATTGTTTATGGACTAATTTATTTTTCAGTCATTATAATTTAACAGAGTCTACTAAGGGACTTCTCTTTTCACTTCAATTCTTTTTAAGCAGGAGTCTGGCTTGTGAAACCCTGTCCTGAGTGCTAGAGAAGTTATTTCTGAATTCAAATGTACCAAACACAAAACTATTCATTGTTTCCAGCTTTCTCTGTTAATTTATCTTGCTGTGTTTCCAGGTCAGACAAACGCTGAGCAGCAGAGGTTGGATATAGTTATGAACTTCCCTCACAATCGGAGACCCTTAGGTCCAGTTTAGGTTTTTCCTGTATCAATGAGCAAAGGCAGTGGTATGCAGAGAAGAGCTTAGATTTCTCCGAATCTTAGTTCTGTATGAACATTGTGAACTTGCTACTCCACCCGTCCATGGCAGCAGAGAGTGATATTGTTAAAAAAGATTTGTGACTTCAGTAAATATCTGTAAAGATGAAGAGTGTGGGAGAGCTGTTTTGCTTCAGTAAGGCTGGTAAAGCCTGAAGAAATCTGTATCACACAGAAAGTCCTTCTGCCATATATTTAGGTGGCCTTAATACTAATGGTGAGCTATTGCAATCATTTAGTGTAGCTGGTATGGTTGGTACCTTTGTACCCCACCAGTGCTTCTGATATATCTTTTCCCAGTGGATGTAATGCCAAGTAAAATGGGGTCTATACTAGGCTGCAGCTCAGTCTTCCAAATGCTGAGAAGACTAACAGGGAATTACTTTGCAAAATTCAAAGGCCTGAGTGCCCCAAAATGACAACTGAGCTGTCCGTGCTCATTCGCACATTTATTATCACAAACTCACTAAACAATATCTTCTTTAAATAAAGTGGCAGAAAGAGAGCACACCAAGATTAGTCTGCAAATACCGTTAGTTTAAAGAAGGAAACAAGAAGGAGAAGAGCTACCAAGAGGGTCTGTTCAGCCTGTGTTTGCATGTAAAGGGATCCAGATAACTCCAGGATGCACGGTGATCCTTGATCTATGTTTATGTACTACAGGATGGCAGGCAGAAGATGGGAGTTGCTGTGGGAATGAGACCTTAGGCTGCCAGGTGACAGCCAAGGATTAATACCTGGGTATAACAATTAACAAATGTGGTGTGTGCTGGAATGATCCCATAATCCAGACAACTCTGTGGAAAGAAATGGTGCATTAGCCTAGACTATCATGTAAATTATAATAATGTGCTTTACTTTTTGCTTTTGATTTGGTAATCAAGTACGCACCTCTGTCCCTCACTGGAGGCTTTGCCAGATGCCAGTGTGTCCTGCAGCACCATGAATTGGTCTCGATCCACTTGGGTTTGCAGCACCAGTGGGATCCTCCATAGTTCCAGTATGACCTGGGCTTGGCTTGAGAAGAAAAACTACTTCCAAAGAGTTTTGGGCTGGTGGGTAACTCTCCGTGACAAAAGAGTGTTGCCTGGGGTAACTTGGAAGGGAGGGCAATAAGCAGAGGGTGCTGCATCTCATGTGCCTGGCATTGCCACCAGGACAGGGGGAAAAGCATCTGGTGCATCTGGATGGGGTGTAACATTTGCACCAAAGCTGCAAATGGGAACCTCTGGGCTACCAGGAGGGATTTAAACTACTGCCCGTTTATAAAGTGTTTATACTGGAGAACGTAGGGGGTGGTAGTAAGGAACAAATGGGAATACTTTAGGCCTCTAATTCTAGTCCTGATCACATTGGTATAGCGTTTCTGAGTACATAAATTGAGTCAATAGAAGATTATTTCTTGGCACATATTTATTAATGTTTGTCAAGTCTAATTTTAAAATATAGATGGCAAGTCTAATTTTAAAATATAGATGGCATTGCTTCCATTACTTCTCTGGAGATTTTTTTATACTCTGTTAATTTTACCATCTTGGAACTTTTCCCAGTATGTCACAGACAACCTGTTGTGTTCATTTTTTCTTTTAATATAGAGTTTCTCATCCAATTTAATATTCATTGTTTCTCTTTGATGTTTTCACATTCTTCAGATAGGTACTTGTGTCAAGCTCTCTAAAGTAAGCTTGTACCTTCCCTATGTACTGAGCACCTTATGATTTGTCCCATGAATGCACGAAATTTGTGTGATGGTCTGCCAAGGAACATCCTTTTGTTCTGAAAGCTCATTCTTGACTGGCATATTGCTCTATTGCCTCGAAAAAGGTCTTCCAGTACTGCTTTAACCAAGATCTTCCTACATTTTGATAAGGTGTGAATTAGTTATGTTTGACATTTTTCTATAATTTGTGCCACTTACAAAGCAAAAAGCAAAGAACCATTTTTTTTGTAAACTGTGGTGTCATTGGCCCTGTGTAACTGAATGTCAGAAGCTTGTTTCAGGGATTTTTGCCTTCCAGAACATTCAAAACCAACAAAGGAAAAAAAAAGAAACACGGGTGACCATCCTGCTGCTTGGAGTGGGACACCAAAACAGTGATTTTTCTTACAGATTGTAGAGGAAGATATCTTTACATCCCTTAGCAGAAGGAAGATCTCCCATTCAGTGTTTGCCTGATGTTATTCTGAACAATAGTTTTAGTGATTGCTTCAGATACTTCTCATGTAAAAACCCAACTCACTCAGAATCAAGTACTGTAACTAATTCTCAAAAAATCCTTAATACATAATTTAATTAAAAACCAAAACTCTATATAAAATGTTGTTTCAAAAAATAGCTGTGAGATAAGCAACCTTCCTTGGAACTGCAAGGAGAAATACTGGTCTAAGGAGAAACTGGGAAATGTTTTCCTTGAACGTTCCCACATCTAGCACTTCTTATGTGAAAGCATAAAGTTTGTAAGTTTCCTCTAATAACTTTTAAAGCACCATTTAGTAGTAAAGCAAATCCTAAGTTGCATAAGTAATAATAGTCTTACACTTGGGTCCTGCACCTGGGCCACAACAACCCCATGCAGAGGTACAGACTTGGGGAAGAGTGGCTGGAAAAGGATGTGGGGGTGCTGGTAGACAGCCAGCTGACCGTGAGCCAGCAGCGTGCACAAGTAACCAAGAGGGCAAATGGCCCCCTGGCCTGTATCAGAAATAGCGTGGCCAGCAGGACTAAGGGAGTGATTGTCCCCCTGTACTTGGCACTGGTGAGGCCACATCTGGAATACTCTGTTCAGTTCTGGGCTCCTCACTACAGGAAGGACATTGAGGTGCTGGAGCGGGTCAAGAGAAGGGCAACGGAGCTGGTGAAGAGTCTGGAGCACAGGGCTTATGAGGAGCAGCTGAGTGAGCTGGGGGTGTTCAGTCTGGAGAAGAGGAGGCTGAGGCGAGACCTTACCGCTCTCTACAACTCCCTGAAAGGAAGCTGGAGCAAGAGGATGGCCAGTCTCTTCTCCCAAGTGATGAGTGATAGGACAAGAGGGAATGGCCTCAATTGTGCCAGGGGAAGTTCAGGCTGGACATCAGGAAAAATTATTTAATTGAAAGGGTTGTTAGACATCAGAACAGTCTGCCCTGAGTCAACTGTGAACTATTATTGTCATTTTGAATGCAAGAGCAACCTAGCACTTAAGCACCAACTACTTTGATAGGCAGAAGTGGCGCAGGTCCATCACAAAGCTCACAAGAGTTCTGCCTATGACCTTTCATCAAATTTACTGGAATCTAAGGGGTTTGCACTGGTTTTGCTAGCAGAGAATTTCTCTTCTGCATCCACAGGGAGATGAGCTTGAAAACACACTCCTTGTCAGCAGAAATCTTGGCCTGAGAAGTAGTGTAGAAGTACTGATGAGTACTGATGTATTTGAAGGTGACTCCTTTTGGGTTGTATTCCACTGAGCTGTTTGTTTACTTCCTTTTAATACAAATTTTCTGTGTCAAAAGGAGCCGTGGTTTTTAGACGCTAAGTTTCCCCATCAGTTTATTAGATTCACGTTTCACATGCACTTGCACACAAGATACTCGTAAAAGGCGATTTTCAATGACATACATTGAAGGTGGGCACCCCTATTCTAAAGGTTGTCTGTGGTAGTTAGACTTCTTTGAACCTTTGAAAGCATCCCCAGTCATTTGTTTGTGCTATCCAAATCTGGTGATGTTTTATTTGTGAGTGCAGAGTGCATCTGAACAACAATTCCTTTATTCAGGTTAAAGCATTGATTCAGCACTTGCTGGAGATTCAGGCTGGAAGTCATGCATTAACACTGAAAAAAAGTTGATTTTTTGGAGATACCTTTTTCTTTTTCAGAAGACTATTTCAAACACAAATTACATCTAAATTCAAAGGCACTTGCAGCCCATCTTACCAAAAAATTATAGGACATGAAATAATTTTTTATGTCTATTCCTCCAAGGTTAATACTATTGTTTCCTATATAAGCATGCAAGTAGTATCTGTCTTACAGTTTGAAGAGATCAGTAATGATCCTCCTCTACTACTATTATTATTTGAGGTTTTACATGTCAGTACTCTGAGGTTTTACATATCAGTACTCAGTGGGGCCACATCCTCGGGGAGAAAATTCCCTTTCTTCAGAGTTAGATTGCACCAGTTTTGCAGGAGGCCTTTAAACAATTGCCAAATTAAGTTTTACAGGAGAAAATTCTCATAGAGGAGCACTCTGAAATGATTTTACCACTTGTATCTTTGTTTTCTGTTAATTCTCTTTGGGACTTAAGGAAGCTGGAATTACTAAAGTAAGATCATATGATAGCTTAGCACAGCAATCTGAAATCCTCTGTGCAACTTTCTGGAGGTTAAAAATTGGTGTCAAGAAAAAGTCTGAACACCTTATGTACAAATCATGCTTCTAAGAGCTTTTTTCTTTTTGAAGCAGAGGATTAACTTCTTCCCCCTCTCCTTCTTCTTTCACATCTTGTCCTTCCATGTTTCAGCAGCAGTAGGGAACAATCTATCGGCATTCATGTTCCTTCTCCTTCTCCTACTAGTTGTTTCTGAGGAAACCCATGATGTGACTTGCAGGCTGAGCTCCCTGTGTCTTGGCCTTGCAGCCATGTGATTTTTCAGCTGCCCACTTGGCACTTGGGATTGTGCTGCTTGGGGCTGAGGCTCTGCTTGGCAGTAAGGCTCAATCAGTGCAATCGAGCGTGACTAAAGTGATGGCCAGTGCGTTCCCTTGGACAACGCTTCCTCTGCTGAGGAACGAGATGCAGCTCCAAACAGGCAGCCTCCTGAGCAACAGATGCCATCTGGTTTACCTCTGCGTGGCAGGAGGCCAAGCCTAAAACTTCTGCAGTTCCTTAAGTGATTGCCACACAAAATAAGCTCCTGGAGAAAGGAGCCAGCTGAGCACAGGAACGTACACCCCCTCGCTCTGAATGTCCTTGCTTGTCCTCAGCCACAGAATATCTTGCACCCGTTTGATGCGGTTCATAACACACCGAGGGCGTCGATGTGCAGCCAGCCAGGCGCATCACATCAGGGACACCGTGTCCTACTTTGGCCACATGGCAGTGCAGCACCTGGCCAGGCTCGGGAGGCAGCTCCCTCTGGTAGAACCATTCCCAGGGCTGTTTGCAGGGGGCTTTTGCACCCACCTCTGGGCACCTTCCACTGCCAGCCTGCCCCAGACAGATGGCATTGTGTCACAGAGGAAGCAGCAACTCTTCATCAGCACCAACAAACATGATCCTGTCGGTGACCTGCTCTCCTGGTTTGGAGTTTCCATGCTACCACAGGCCTTGCAGAACAGGTTCCCAATGGGCAAGGCCAACGCACAACCAGTTGTCAGGCTGGTGGCTGACACAACAGCCCACGCCGTGGCTCGTGGAGAGGCACTGGTGTGTGCTGCTGGTGCTGCTCTCTGCCAGCATGTGCTAGGGGCTGGCCAGGATCCGGGAGCTGCAGCTTGCCTCCCCGGGACTGCCCTTCCATAACAAGGGCCCTTTTCCTCATCTATTAGCAGCTGCCATATCACAACTGAGATGCATGGACAGGCATGATGGCAAATGCTGCCACAGCCAGTGGAGCTCAGTTTGCAAAAGCTGCAGAAGACTGTTTTCATGGGAGAGCTGAAGTCCTTTATGGTGGGATTCATCTCTCTTGACTTTCCATTGTCCAAATCTGATCTTGCTGTCTAGCCTTCTTTCACAGCCTCATCTGGAGTTCATTTCATCTCATATCTACACTACAGTAAGTATCTAAAATAGACCAGACAACTCACACCTTTGGAAATGCTTCTTTTTCCTCCTCTGACTAAAGGGAAACAGATTGAGCTGCTCATCTGGGAGTGTATGCACTGAATCCATGCAGTGCTGCCACGTAAGCAGATCCTATCATCTGTTTGCAACAATCACAAGTGTCATGCCCTCTGGAGATAAACCTCTTTGTATTCAACTTTAAAGTACCCTTATCAAAGTGCTGATGGGATTTTCCTGGGTGTCTCATCCTGGGAACTGTGTCTTCTCTCCTGATAGACAATGGGCTTGCAGTTACCTTTCCAACAGACTTCTGTTCTTCCACCTGCTTGCAGGCTGACAGAATAAATAGGGGATCCATTGCTAATGTTCATACATGTTTTTCCACAAACTTTGCAAAATCATCATAGTTAAAAGCAGTCCAGATGCAGGTTGTAATATATGTAGATTTGAAATTATCAGATGAAGCAAATTAGGATTTATTCTAGTGATATTCTGGTGAATAAATCTAAGAATTTTAAAGATTATTTAAAAATAATTAAGGCATTAAGAACTTGGCAAAGGTAACTCTTCTTCACCTGAATTAAAGTATGAGAATGGATCAGTTTATCTGAATAATAGATTTGATTGCATTCCATGTATTCTTACTCTTTTAAGAGAAAGAAAGCTTCAATATGTACATTCTTCCCTTGTATTAAAATGAAATTAATTAAGCAAGAAGTTAGCATTTAAAGACTAATACAGGAGCATTGCAATAGAAACCATTATAGAAAATAACATTTTTCTGTGTTGCATATATTCTTTACTAAATGGTAGAAATGAGTTGTGTTTTGATTTGCCCATCTGGTGACAGCATAGCGTCCTGCTGGCAAAACAGAAAAATTGAAACTTTAAATAAAGACCCATAATAAATCAATCAGTAAATAATCATCACAGTAAAATCTGTAAAATTCTATCAAGTAAAATCCAATAGCAAGTGTGAATATGGCAGATAAAACGATTGTCTGCAGTTAACTACCAAGCTTCAGGGAAAAGTGGGAACTTGCATATTTGTGGACTTAGCAAGTCCGTTATTTCTTTTAGTTTTCATGACAAAATAATACATTTCTGTGTATTTCATTGAGTTAATTTAATCTTTAGTAAATCTCCTAATGTATGTTTATACAGAAGCTAATCAAGGCTTTTTCATACAAACTTAGTCAAAGTTTGTATTTCAGTTTACCTTTCACTGGAAAGAAAGGGGATGGTGGGACAATTCAGGAACCCTCCCAGGGTTCCTGAAATTATTTGAGTCATAAAACTCTTTTTTTCTATATTTAGAAATCAGTAGAACGGTCATTTAGGTAAGTGTGAATCTGATTTTGTGATTCAAGTTTCTGCAAAAGAGAGCACGGTGCTTTTACATGCAACCAGATGACCAAAAAATGTTTCTTTAGACTGTTGGTAAGACTTGGAAAGATTTCTGGGTGAGAATCTTTCCTTGCACTGGAGAGCTCTCCTGTACAGGAGATACAGGTTGGGGGGGTTTGCACTCTGTGTGCCCTGTTAGATGTGAGAGGGGATTTTCTACTTGTGTGGTAGCTAGATGTGAGTAATATGCTCACTCTTTTCATTTGGCCAGTCTGTAGTCAGCTTGGAGGGATAGCTGTGTCAGCCCACGTCTCCTTCTAGCACCTGCTTGTGACTGTGTTAAATAATCCTGATTTATAATAGGCAGTGGATCTGACAGAGGCTGTGATTTCCTGGGGGCATCCACCTCTTGAGGTCTCCATGAGGGTAACCCTCTTGTACCTCTCTGTTGGGTTTGTGACACAGACAGCCCGTACTTGGCAAATTTCAATACACAGTTCTCTTTGAGGAGCTAAGATATCCCTTAGTATGTTAGATAGCCCTCCTTAAAGGCACCAAGAAGTTCAAGTTACTGAGGCTGCAGGTAAGATGCTTGGAAAAACTGAGCCTGCTCTTTCAGGGTTTTTGTAAGTTAGCCGAGACACACCTGGCTGTTGGGTGGATGGTAGGGAGTCCCTTCTGGGGAGGTTCTTAAAGCAGCTTTTAGTGTTTAGACTTTAGGGAAAAAAAAAAAGTAAATGGAGAAAACAGGTGGTTCCTCCTGGGGGAGGCTGGCACTACTAACATGCTGGCAGGTAGGCTGCCAAAGCAATGACAAAACAAGAAACCTGACTTCTTTTGCAAAGCTTTTGTATCAGCGATTGTGGGAAAGTTTTGTAATCACCATAAGAAGGAAATCCAAGGTTTAAAAAATTGCGGTGGAGTGCTCCACTTCTTGAAATGGGCTGTGCTTTTGCTGTGACGTTGTGCTGGCTTCCAGCCTGGAAGTCGGAGGGCACGGGAAAGAAACAGCCTGACACCACAGTGACACAAAGTAAGTTCCCTCTCTCTCTGTCCCGCGCTGTCTCTCCCCACCCTCCCTTCCTGTGTCTCTCCATTTGTTTGTTTGTTTGTTTCATTGTTAGGTGCTAGTGCAGGACAGACTGGGCTTTTTGTACATCTCAGTGTCACTAAACTTTTTCGAGATTATGTTAAGTGCAAATGTACAAATCTGCAAGTTAGATATTTTTTTAAAGAATAAGCACTGCAGACAGTGGGACGTTTTATCCCTCTGTACAAAAACTATTCATTAACATTAATTAATTTAAAAAATTGTCATAAATTAAATCTTGTATTATTTTTCTTGCTTCACTTAATTTTAAGTACCAGCAGTATCAATAATTTACTGGTTTACCAAAGTTCAGATTTTTACAGAGTGGTTGTGGAAATGTTATTGTTTCATTAGACATGAAAGAAGTGTTTATAGAATTTAACATTTTCTATAAGTTTAAGGTAGATTATTAGGCTGGTAGCATAACATCAAATATTGTGAAAAGAAAACCAAGTCACTGATTTAAATACTGTTTATTTAACAGAGTCAGATGTTTCACAAAGTTAATCATCAGCAAAATACCAATCAAAAAAGAATGTATTTGCTTTAGAGAACTCTGCCTTTCAGCTGCCATCCTGTTAAAATTGGGGTAAGTCTGAATTCACCATATATAATTACCTGTAACTTCTTTTTTCAATGTTTTTTGATTTGTGCACTGCTAAAGATGATCTAAGGAAGGTTAGGTCCCTTTAGAAATTTCATATGTGGATCACTCTGAAATACACATTTGCTTTTCATAGTCACTTTTGGCAGATCCTGACAGAGTAGGATTTGGAACTGAAAACTACAAAATTTAAGTGACAGTGCTTATGAAGCTTTATATATCTTCATTAGACACCAGTGCCTATTCACAATCATTAGGAATAACTTCTGGGGGGCTGTTGGATTGCTCAGACAGTGTTGTCCTTTCTGGGCATGGGTGGACATTTCTCAGGGGGTCCAGGTTGCTCCTGGACACCTTGCTTCAGAGAACTGAGCTCTCCAGAGAAACAGAGTGACCTTTGCACATTGGCCTGGGACCCTGCCACAGCCCTGCCATCCCTGTGTCGAAAATCCCTCACAACACAACTGGCCTCTGCTCAGGGATCAGCTGGCCTCTGGGTCCTGCAGGAGGGGAGCTTTGTGAAGTCCCTAGAGGAATTAAACAGAGAGGGATATATTAGATATCTTAGGGGGAGGGGAAATGTTACAGACCAATTTCTGTTTCTCTATATTCCTCTAATACATGTGCCAATGTACCTTGGAGCTAACTGATTTCAGTACTTTCCAACAGAAAAACTTGGCAATAGCTCTTTTTGACTTGCTATCATGCTGGATCTCTCTGTATTAGCAGGTTTCTGTTGATCAATTTAACTTCATCACCCAATGTAGCTAAGATGACTCCTTATATCAGAGCAAATTTTTAAACAGAAAACTTTGGTAGTCTCATTAAAATAGGTGCATTTATTATCTGTCCTGTAGGAACTTGTGGAGACTGGAGGACTTAAGGATAGTCATTATTAGTTTCTTTTAATCAGTGCGTTGTTTTTCCCTAATATGTCTTTACTTACTCCTACTCCTACCTCTCCTATATTTCCTATTGCATTTTCTCTTCAGCCATCATTTGTGGCCTGATTCTACAAACATTTATCCAATAAATAACATTACTCATAGGAATGTTGACAGAATGGTACAGAGTAGTGTTCAGTATTTCTGCAGATTCATAGTTATAGAAAATCCTCATAGATATAACATAAAATGAGGACTACTGGATCATTGCAAAGGTCCATTTATCCTGGAACAGTGATCTAAAGTGGATATCTAAATGAGAGTATAAGAATTAGTTCCAGCATAGTGAAGATGTTTCTTTGACATACTCTCCTAGTCTCCAACTGCCTAGGGATTTATCTTCTCTACAAAGATTTCTAAAAACTGTCAGCAATATGCCTCTAAATTTTCTGTCTATCTAAGAAGGTCCTGAGGTCTTTTAGCAACCTTCCTGAGAAGAAATGTCAATGTGTAGACATCTTATGTGCTGTCTCACCATCTAGTATGTCTGAAAAAAATTGGAACATTTATTCTTATGTAAATAATAGTTAATCATAGTGATATTTTCCAAACAGGAAGACCTACATATCAGATCTGGAGGAGGAAAACCATGGACAGGCCAATCACTGCTGGCCAACTTAAAGACAAGTCACTCTTCCAGGACAGTGATGGCACCACAGCTCCTGCCAAGAACTTCTGTCAGAATTGTTCAAAGCTAAAGGTATGGAGAGGAGCCATCACCACATATTTTCTCTGGAATACTGAAAATGACAATTTGAAGTTCTATAAAAATTCAGTTAGTTCTGTTTGACACTGCATGTGTTGGAAACAATACTCTAGGTTGTGATTTCAAGCACACAGAAGTCAATAAATATGGTCAGCAGTTAAAAAGTGGGACCATATTTTACTAATGAATCATTTAGAGGTGTGCTATAGTCATAATGGCAGTTGCAGCTATAGCTTTTTATCCATGTTTTTTAGAACAGGAGAAGTAGGAGCAATGAGACATGCCATAATTACTGTACCAGTAATGAACAACTTTATGCTGCAAGTTTTCCCTAAAGAAGGAAACAGCTAAAACAATATATGGTAGAAAAGTAGAGGGTGCACACAGTCAATGTCAACTTTATTTTTATTTACAGTAGAAAAGGCTTTGAAGGCCATCCTGAAAGAGAAAGTAAAATCTTCTATTTTAATGAAAAAACAGTAAGAATCTCTTCACAGAGAATTAGAAAGCAAACCATTTCATTTTTGTGTTTCTTGAGAAGGTTGCTCAGACATCCAGCCATGAAGAAAAAATTGTTTCTTTGAAAACTCAATTATTTTCTCTCTTCAGATATTTCTTGGAGCTCTAGCTTTTTCCTTTTTTGCCAAAGGATTTTCTGGAAGTTACATGAAGAGCATGTCCAGTCAAATCGAAAGGAGATTTGAAATCTCATCATCAATTGTTGGCATTATTGATGGCAGCTTTGAGATAGGTATGTGTACTTTCTCTGAAAATGGATGAATACTGCTTCTTAATACATTTTTGCTCTAAAACAAAATCTCTTTCTGTAATCTTGCTGGTTGTCTCTCCTGCTGATGCAGGTAACTTAATGGTAATGGTGTTGGTGAGCTACCTTGGGCCAAGAGTTCATCGACCGAAAGTTATTGCTGTTGGATGCCTCATCATGTCCTTAGGAGCATTTTTGTCAGTGATGCCTCAGTTCCTAATGGGACGGTAAATATGGAGAGTTTTCACATTGTGCACTAATTGAACTTGACCGTATGACGTGTTTTTTAATCATACACCTGGGTTAAAAACTTCCAGACAACAGGAAGGTTTTAGTAGTTAGATTTTTAGTATTGACTTTCTGTTTTCCTCTCTGAAAGCTTACCTCTTTCTACAGGTAAGTAAAAGAAAAACCTAAGATTTTTGCAGAACTTATACTTAAGGATAAACTGGATTAAATTTTTCACCTGTGATGGAGACATATATATATATATAAACACACACACACACACGTATTTTTTAGCCATTCTCCTTTTTTGTAATGAAGCTATTGATGGAAGAGGTTTCTTTCTCTGCGATGGCTACTCATGCTAAGCTCTTTAAAATTATAAAAATGTGTATCTATCTCCACTGAACTCAAGGAGACTTAAATATCTAAATAACCCTTCACATCTAAGCTTTGGTGCTTGCATAGCTGCCAGAAACAGTTCATTCCTCTCCAGTCCTTCAGCATCCTTATTGAATAGTAGTTTAAAATAAACCCCTTCTGTCTCTCAAAAATGAAAATCTATTTGTGCCTCTTCTTTAGTTCCAAGACCAATTCCTGTGATAAGGAGGGTATGGAAAGAATTATATCTGGGGACCATGGTATGGAAAGTGGCCACAGTGACTACTCTGCTTATGAATTATCAGGGAACCTGCACTGCAGGGGAGAGAACAAGCCAGAAGCAGAGCTGTGGAAATTACTGATTTAATCCAAACTCACAGCCAGGTTCTGAAGATTACCTGTTCTCCACAACATTGAGCAAACCCCAGTGACTATGGGGACCTCACCATCATCCATTGAAATATTGAAGGTTACCACTGGATTGCACAGTCAGAGAGAATATCTGCTCTCTGTTTATCCCAATGTAACATAAATGTACCCAAGCTGGCTCCAATTTACTTAGCAGGTTTGCAGTAGTAGCTGGCTGCCTAAATTCTGAGCAACAGGCATGTATGTTTTGCAGCCTGTGTAAATCACTTTATAGACACAGACAGGTTCCTACTAGATCCTTAGCCATCTAATTTTAAACTAAAACAAAAATCTCTATGTTATGCGTCTGTCACACCTGTATGAAACTGGTGTCAGTATGGAAAAAACTCAACATTGTTGTACGTAGACAGATGTGGATGGATTCTATTTTATCTTAGGTCTAAAGAAAGATCTTCTCCCTAGAAGCAGCTTTTTTTGCTCTTTAGCTTAAGAAAATATTTGGGTGAGAAAGGTCAGAGTATTTTGAAAAAGGTATAAAAGGTATAAAAAAGACACCTGTCTTTTTTAAAGCAAAAGCACTGGAAATTAGTTGCCTCTCTGCTTTGCTTTCATGTAACAGGAATGAACATGTATGAACACAAGGCTCATATCCTGCAAAGCAGAGTCTTTCATGTGTCAGTTGTATTTTACATAGTTGTTTTCCAGTTATAATTATGAAAGGGTAACTGTTACTGTGGACAACTCCTCTACGAGTGTATCAGCTTGCTCTCCAGCATCGTCTGTGGGCCGTCCAGTCACAGATGCTACAGAAACACCCAGCACAATGAAAAACTTTGGTAAGCAAAAGGTCTGGTGCTGGGTTCTCTTCTTCTGCTTGTCCCTGATTTATACACCCTCTTTTACTGGTAAAGACTAAATGCCCCTATAGAAACCATAATATATGCAAACCCGCCTATAATGATTTAAAAAAACCCAACCTATTTTATGTTATTTTTCTGTTGCAATAAAATATTGTCAGAATTATGTTCACAGAAATGTCAATATTTATGGCCTGCAGGATGTGAGAAAACAACAAATTCCTATCTGTGGCTCTTTGTCTTGATGGGGAACCTTTTACGTGGAATTGGGGAAGCACCAGTTATGCCCCTGGGGGTTTCATATATTGATGATTTTTCTAAAGAAGAAAACTCAGCATTTTACATAGGTAATATGCAAATGAGTGATTTCTATACTAAACATTCTTTTCTTTAACATTTCTGTAGCCTAGCAAACACTCATCAAAAAAATCTATCTGCTCTATTCTGGCTAATTTTGAGTTTTACAGAGACAAAAAAGCAATGCAAAAGAGATCTCATGTCTATTTTTGAGGGATATTTCCCATATGCTCCTTTTGCTTTCCTTAAGTGGTTTCTGATATGTGTACCAGATTTCTCTGTGATGAAAAGAAACATAATCAAATACTCATTTCTCCAAAGTGAGAAATCATATCTGTCTTATCTGGTATATTATCTTCAGTATCACAGCTTCAGAGAATAACTTTTTCCTAATCAGTGTTCCACAGATAATTGTCCATAATCACAGTAATGTAAACATGTTACAGATGTTTTTACCTGGCTTTTTGAATTTTACATGCAGCACACTTCCTGATGAAATCTTTTCAAAGTCACCAAACCCTTGCCAGTGTGCTGTAACAAATCCCTTCTAACTGGGATTTTGTTGTTGTTTTGATGGAAGACAGCCTATTGCCCGAGACAGAAAGATTTACACCCAAGCTAATTAATTTATTGCCAAGCTGATTTAATAGCATCTAGTGTTTGTATGATTGAGGAGATCCAACACTGCTGCCTGAATTCAACTTGGTGAAGTTGAACTGGTCATAGACATAGTGAGACACAGTTTCAGGAAGAGCTCAGTGAGTAATGCTATGGGGTAGGGCCATTGCAAATGTCTTCATTTGGGCATGAGGAAATCTGCAGGCTGAAGAAAATGAAAGTATTGTGAAGGGAGCTGACAGAAAACGAAGTTCCACTTTGCAGCTATCCAAAATATTTGTAATCACCTCTGAGCTTCTGATTAAAGGTATTTAAAAAATTTCAGCTGATTTTTTTACTTGGCAGAATCTGATCTGGGGGAGAATGCGACTGGTTGGGAGCTATTGGGGAAGTGAGATTAAAAATACAAAACTGGCAGAGAGGATAGTGTAGCTTCAACCACATGCAAATTTGTTGGGATCATGTAACTGAAACCAAGTATCTTGTTTACAAAGGGTTAAAATATTTCATTTCAAAATTCAGAATAGTAATTTTCAGCCTCTTATTCCATTAAAATATTTTGATACTTTGATGGACTGACTCTATTTGCAAAAAAAGTGAATGTTGAAATACCGTCTTTTCCATAGAGCTGAAATTCCTTTTCCTGACCTTCTTTTCTATATCTGATTTTTTTAATCAATTGACTGCATCGATATATGATCAGCATTTTTGTAAATTAAAAAAAAAGCCTATAATGAAAACATGTCTGTCAAAACTTGCTGTTGAATTTTGAGGAGTGATGTCATTATTTGACCCTGAGCAAGAAGTTTCACCTTCCTGTCTCTCCTTTTTCCCCTGTCCTTATATGTTTTGTTGAGTAAGAATATAACTTATTCTGAAGAAGAGAGAGCTTTTTATTAAGTGTCAATGGAAAACAGCATTAAAAACCTTTTGACAGCAACAAAACTGGAGTTGCCATAGGAAGGGACAGAAAAGGAAAAATTAGTCATTTTTTAAGCTATCTCACAGAATTTAGAGGAGGATGGTAGCTTTGCTGAAGTGGCTTATTTTATTAGAGGTTTTGTATGAATGAAATTTCCTTACTGAGTTGAGCACTAGGATATAACCTTGTAATTATCAAAACCACGGCTTCGATAGAAACATATCTGAGGCCAATGTATGTCATAAACTTTAACACTTATTACATGCTAAATTACTCATCAGTACAAGGGTTGGTTGAGTTACATCAATATGCAGCAGCTGATTAACTGCATGATTTACTGCTTGCAGTTTAGTTTGTTTATTAATTTCAAACAAATATGACAAAGGAAATTATGTTAAGAAAATATCACAGTAAACTTATTTAGTTTTATTTTATCACAATACAAGCATATTAGTGAAGTTATTATTGAATTTAAAGAGTATGCAAGTGTGTAATTTAATTTATAATCTATACATATGCAAAATTATTGCACATGTGCTTCTTAGTTTATCTGATAACTTATGGTATCTTAAATAAATACACTGCATGCAATATGCAAGGCCATTGATATGAGTAGTAATTTCTGCTTTAGATTCATTGATAAACATGAAGACCTAATTCCTGGCTTCTGGTGTCAAAACCCTGACTCTGCAGAAGTCACTTTGGAAGCATCAGAATTTGATGACTTTGACTTGATTAAAAGGCCAGATCTTCCAATGAGGTAAAATGGGGGAACTAAAGGAAAGCAGTATGCAATTGGAACAATGAAACAAGACTGAAAAATCATACGGGTAAATTTTGCTCTAAGAAGTTATTATAGAAGTCCTTGATCTGAGCAAGATTGAGCTGAGTAATTACTGTATTCAGAAAAGACTGTGCAAAACTAGCAGGAGGAAAATCTCTGCAGTAGAACAACACAGTAGGATTTACAGAACACAGTGTTGCACATGGACAAGAACTGACAGGCACTTGATCAAGGATTCCTTGCATTCTGCAACTTCAAACAGCTCTCAAGTAGCAGTTCCATGCTGGAATTTAGAAATTTTTTTACAAGTTTTACACCCTATAACTAAACTTCAACAGTTCAACACCAGGGAAAAAGAAAGTGAAGACCTATGCTCGAATTATTTTATGTTGATTGCCAGCAGTGACCACCAAAATCAAATTGTGCTGTATTTACATACCCAGTCAGCAAAATGCAGTCCTAGCTTCCTATGGTTCTGCTAGCCTTTACAGCTTATTCATTTGCTCCTCAGGACAGCCTACCTTCTTCTGATCCCATGTTATCTCCTTTGTAAGCAGCGGCAGAGTGGGTAATTGAAGCCTCAGTGAGTCCAGTAGCAAAACTGAAAGCTGATTTTAAAGAGCTCATTACTTGATCACTATATTTCTTGATTTATTTTTATTTTTTTTACAGCTATGTAAGTACCTATTAACACAACAGTTAGCATATGTGTTCGGGTGTTGAATGAATCAACAAAGATTCTGTCTAATGAATTTTGATCACACACAGGCCCATTTAAATCTCTTTGTTGCCTACTGAAAATATTCTCAGGGTCCTGTACCTAATTCCATGTCCACGCACTTTTGTTGTCCCTGTGATCCCAATATGACTCCAAACTGCAAACACTTGTAAAGATGCAGTCTTATCTGCACATCATTAGATCAGCTACTGATACTTAAAATTAAACTAAGGACCCAAAGACATAGTACAGGGAAAAGTCCTGACTTCCACAACCACAGAACATCACACAAGCTGTAAACAGGTGGATTTATGACACCTCCAATGGGCCTAGGGTTCTATGTTCATTAGTTCACTGCTGCAAGCTCAACGATGCAACTACAAACATCTGAGGAGAGAATCAGGGAGGAGGAGAGATAAAAACCATTGCAATGTTATTCTCTTTCTTCCTGTTCCCTCCAAGACACAAGTCTTGCCAATAAAATGCACGTGAGGCTGCACCCGCTTCAGTAAAGCCCTGTGCAGGTGAAGGAGCCTGCTTCCACATGGCAGCCAGCTGCACTGGCTCTGTATGGCTTATTTTGTTGCTGCTCAGAAGCTTCCCACAACAGCCTGTGCCCCTCTTGTGTCTCCTCCTTGCCCTTTCCTTTCCTTGCCCTCAGTGGAGCAGATGTGTGTGTCCCCACAGCTCACTCTGCCCTGCTGCCTCCTGTCTCTTACAGGTCTGGTGAGATCCTCAGGCATGTTTGGGCCGACCCTGGGCTTCCTGCTTGGATCCTTCTGTGCCAGCCTCTGGGTTGATATTGGTGTTGTGGATACTGGTAAGAGGTTGTGAGGCAGTGCATTAGCTGGGAGGTCTACTCTCTAAGTTACTAAGCCTTCTAACTAAGCTAAGAAGCACCTTCCCAGGTTACTACTCCAAAAAGGGAAGCTCTCTAGAGAGCTTTTCCTGCTCAAAACCTGGTGTTATTTGCATTTTAATATCTGCAATGTTGTGGGCCTGGAATAGCTCTTGTTGAAAGACTCCTGCCCCCATTGAAGAAGTATTTTGTATTTTGTACCTCCTTTCTATGTTGTACACACACTTGTTACCCCCTAGTTGTGCAGCTGAGAACAAATGAGCAAATGAAAGGCTATCCCCACAGTGAAAGAACAGGGAAAGGCCTTTGCTCATGGACACTCTCAACCCTTGGGAAAAATTCCCTTCTCTTCAAAAGCATGCAGCAGATTTTCCTATGAAAACGAATTTCATTTGAAAATCACTATCAGGTCTCCAATCCCAGGGAAAATTTGAGGAACTTCAAGGACCAGCTGTTGAGTTTGGGGATGGAAGAATGAGAGGGCAGAGGCAAATTGAGAAAGAGAAGTTATTTTTTGGTGATGAAGGGCCCTCTTGCTGTCACTCATCCCACAGAAAGTGTTGGAAGATTGTGGCAAAGAAATGCCACCATGAAATGGAGACAGCTGTTTTTGACTGCTGGGGACTGTTTTGGTACAAGCTTCATTTCAATTCTTCATGTGAAACATAAATCACCTCTGTTCTGGTGTTTAAATCATCTATATAAGGATACTGATAATGTCCTTAGTTAAATTAAAAATAAATCATTGAATTGGTATGAATGATATTTAATATATATTTCTGTCTTTCTGTATTTTATAGATGACATCAGCATAAATCCTAAGGATAGCCGTTGGGTTGGTGCATGGTGGCTTGGATTGCTCATCTGTGGGGCAGTCAACTTCATTGCTTCATTGCCTTTCTGGTTTCTACCTTACTCCTTACCAAAAGAAGGCGAGAATGAGAAACTGAAGATTAGTCATTTGCCTGTTCGAGGAGATCACTGTAAAACAGACCCTTCAGTTCAGCCACAATTGAAGTTTTCAGAGGCAGTAAAAGGTGAAAAAATATTTTCCAAATGTTTGCATATGAATTCTCTCTGAGCTGAGCATGGATTTGCCCAACACTCAGCAAAAGGCACAGTTCTGCAGTGCAGATGATGAACAAAAATGCTCTAATTTGTCAATTTATAACTACATGCTAAGGGTGTGTTTTGGTCCTGTCTATGTTGAAAAGCTGGAGAAAGCTTATACTGTTGCTTTGAGCACCAGAGATTCTCAGTTCAACCTGGTACTTGTCATATGACGTGTTACAGCTATAATCTTATGATGGAAGAGGGGGAAAACAGCCCATCCCTCACTAATGACCAATGCAGAGCTGGCAGGTTACTGTTTCACTGAGGCCAACAGGCGGGAGGGAAGCACGGGGCTAATTTCTACAAGAGCTGTTGCAGGGCTTTCACTGGGTTCATGGCTCCTATGTATGAGCTCAGTAATGCTAAATTAATCTTGCACAGGCAAGACCCAACTACCCATTGCTGGAGTCAGTCCCCGAAGGGTTTTATTTGTATGTATGTATGTGTGCATGTGCTATCCTTGGTGAGTAGGGCACTTTCCAGAGAAATGTTTTGCATTTGCATCTTCTAGTCAAGTGGCAGCCAGACTAAGGGTTAAATGCAGACTTTTCACTTTAATTTTACGGACTTAGATACTCTAATCAGGGGGCTCAGGAAAGGTTTCAGACTTTTGTTGAGTTAGGTGCTCCCTTTCTCTGAATATCACCCTCATGCAGGGCTCTTGCATGGTTTGTGAAGGCTCCTACTTCAGGCATCAAACTTTTCACTTGGTACATGACAGAGAACCTTACTGCTGCCCTAGGGGTCCTCTCCTGTACAGGCATGGAGGATCAGTGTTGCCAACCTTAGTGCCTTTGATGGATAGTCCTGTGTTACACACAAGAAAACAATATGAAGATTTCTGGTTCTGAATCCAGCACTGCCATTCATCCTTTCTGCTTCTGTAAGTCATTCATTGGCGATGAGGAAAACTATCACTTGGACAAGCACATATTTTGATAGGCAAAGACTAATAGCCTGCAATAGACCCAGTAGTTAAATCAAAGTTGTTTTTGTTATCTAAAGGATGTCCAAACAACTCTTCTCTATGTTCAGCAGGGTGTACAGCATATACCTCTCCATTGCAGATTTCCTCCCAGCTCTGAAGAAGCTGTTTGGAAATCCAGTTTTCCTGGTTTTCATCTTCCTGACTATTCTGCAGTACAATTCTCTTGTTGGGATCATAACCTATGAGGCAAAATTCATGGAGCAGCAATTTAATGTATCAGTGGCAAGAGCCATCTTTCTAATTGGTAAGTACCTGTCCTTTGTTTAAATTCCAATGTCAAAAAGGAAGCTTTTCTTTGTTTTTTTTGCCTTCCTTTTTAGAAGGAGCTTCTGTGAACTTTTTTTGCTGAACAAAGAGTATGTAGTGGTTTATTAATTTTCCTACCACATTTTGAATATGGATGCTAATTTTAGTGTTATTTTTCCTGGAGTTCCTAATTTAGTGAGCTAGAGGATTATTAGAACTGGGTGGATTTTTTTTTTTTTTTTATGAAGTTTTTTCAGACTGAGGTTTGGGTTCTTCGGTTTTGATTACAAATATAAATTTTATAGGCAGTAAGAAATGTAAGGTTTTGAGTCATTTCATTCAGCTCAAAGCTCTTTTTCTATTTGCCAGTTCTCTCAAAAATAAGTTCTTTGCAGTGTTCTAGAAAAAGAGAATGCTGAAATTATATTAAACTTACAGTGATTAATTTGCTCTCATAATCTGGCAAGAAAACCAGGCTATTTGAAAACATTGCAGAACTGATATTCTATTACTTTAATCTGAAGGCAGCCTGCTTTGCTGTGGGTCAAGTCCAAATTTAGGAAGAACTTTCTTTTTCCTTCCTTTCTTTGGATGCAGGGAAAGTTTTACAAAAACAACATGACCGAAAAACCCACACAGACAAAAGCACGCAAAGAAAGGCAAACCCCTCACAATAAAACCTTGTAGAAACTCTCTATTTAACATGTAAGTATTAAGGCTGGACTTTGTGAAAAGCTGAATGGATTAAATCCAATTGCAAATCTTTCCATGATTCACTCTCAGAGCAAAGTGGAATCCAATGCAAAACCAGACGCGGCTTCCTTTCATGTTCCGTTTTGGTGATAATTTATGGGTTTTGGTAACTTTCAGAAAGTTGGAGGTTTTAGTTTGGATGAAGGAGTACCCATGAGTTGAGACATTCACCTCCTTTACCGCAGTCTCTAACAGGTGCCTGTGTAGGTTTTATTACATCAGTATGCATTAAGAACAGTATAATAAAAAGGTAGGGAGTGTCAAGGAACTAAGCTTTTAAAGTCATAACAGGACTTGAAAGAAAATGAGGAAGTAAGCAAAATTACTTAAAGGTAATAAAAATTCTTAGAACCTCAAAAGACCTATCTGAAAAAAGGTCAGTGTCTGATATTTTGGAAACTACTAGAACCAAATATTTATTCTAAACAGGGTCAATGCAAGTAACAGCAGTTAACATTTTTGTTACCTTCTGTTTGCAGGTGTGATACTTTTACCCATCACAATCCTGGGGATGTTTCTAGGAGGCTTTCTGATCAAGAAATTCAAACTTCACATAACTGAAATGACCAAGTTTGCGTGCATCAGCTTTATAGTGGCGTATTTGTTAAACCTCTTGTACTTTGCATGCAGTTGTGAGGTGCTCCAAGTGGCTGGTTTGACAGCACCCTACTCTGGGTTTGTATCCCCTTGGGTTTGTGTTGGTTGTGTCCTGTGTCATCGTTGCTTCTTGCTTCGTGTAGTACACGGTGCACCCACCTGAATTCCTCTACTCATGGTTTAATCTGGGTTTATTATTTCATTTGGACTACCAACCTTCCACTATAGGGAACAATTAGATTTGAAATTGGATGAGTTCTGAAATGAGGCTTCTCTGTTGATTAACTGCAACATATTGCTATATCCTTTTGCGTAAAGAATGTATCTGTACGTATCTGTTTAAAGATAACAATTTTTCATTGAAATGGGTGTGTATTAGGTCACCTGCTAGTGTCAATCAGTGTGGTTTCAGCTAGGGTGGAGCTAATGTGATTATACAATTTTACCCCTCCCTTGGTGGTGATACACACAAGAAAACCATAGATTTTGACATAGACTTGTCAGGCTGAAATGATATGTAGTGTTGGGGATGGGCAGAATACCCCAATTTTCTTTTTCAAATTTGATTTATACTGGACATTTCTTTTTCTAAATTGTTTATTTCTGGATACTGAGAATATACCTCTATATTCTGGCAAATCACTAATTAATACAAAATCTAGCACAGGTAATTGAAATTCTTCTATTCCCCTTCAAAGCTTTCATTTAAAGCTGTTCTCCTTTTATTTCCATGTAGGGAGTGGGAAGTAAAAAGAGTGTTGAAAGTGGCTTTCCCGTGGTTCCCCAATGGCTTTGCCTCTAGAAAGAACGATCTTCTAGATCAGTAGTTATTAACCTGCATGTGGAGTTAACAGCCTGCCTTCATTTCTGGAGCTGCTGACCTGCCCAGGTCCATTTTCTCAGCTGTCAGATAGGAAGTGGTCATGTCAGGAGTGTGTGCTGCCCAAACAGAGGTCCCCCCTCCCTGACCAGGACTGTGGTCAGGCTTTCTTGAGAACATTTTGCTGACTCCAGAAGAATGTCACAATTGCCTACTGTTTAAATTTAGCTCACCCTGGTCCAACAAATTTCAAGGGATTTTGAAGGATTAAACTAAATCCAACAGGGCTTGTTAGATTTTCAATTCAGACAGAAACTCAATCCTGTGTTTTTTGAAACTGAGCCTATGTTCAGGGAAATGTTTAAGTTGCCTTGGCAAACCTGACACTCAGCTTTGAGGTTAATTACGTAAACGACGTCAGAGGTTTGTGCAGTAGAGATAACTCTGCAATATCTGATACTGTAAAGTGACTTAAAAATAAGCAGAAACATTGAGACAGCAAATACTGGGAGAGTAATTACAGTTTCTCCAGGAGAACTGAGACTGGAGAATTTGGCCTGTGCTGGATTGTTCTGGTTAAGCGAGCTGGATTGAAGGTTAGGGATGAAGAAAAGGCAAATTTTGAACACTTCTGCCTCCAATTGTGAGTGACTTCCAAGCAAGGGATGATTTGTAGATGGTGGACTTCTAACACTTTCTGAAAGTTGAGCCCTGCTGCTATGCACTCAGAGTTGCTGGCCACTTTTTAAATTACCTGCTTAGTTTAGCTCACTGGGGCCTGGGTTTGACATTTCTTACAGAAAATTTGGTAAAGGAGGAAGCTATGAAAGTCCATGATAATATACATCAAGAAATGAGATGTGGTAAAAAATGGGCCTCAAGCCTGTCCCAGGTGCAGGGCTGCTGCTGAATTCTGCCAGAGCTCAGAGAGAAGCACCAGTTCCCATTCAGATTCACGCAGCTTTCATTGACCCTAACCAGCAGTGAAAAAAGGTCAAGGGCATCTTGTTGCTGCAGTTGTAGGTAGTTTTATATCACTACTCCTAGCACTCACATACGGTATGAGAGCTTTATGAGAGCTACTGCTAAGGAAAAGCATGGCCAACCCTACAGGTCCTAAGAGATTTTGGGTATGATTTTCTTTTCCTTGAGTTGGGCTTTCACATGATTATGTAATACCAAAGATTCCCTGCCGGCCAAGGATACCTAGTTTGTGAGTTCCCTGGCTTTTCAGCAACAATTCATAAAAATGTTAATGCTTGATGAAAAATTCCAAGAGAGCTTTTGCTTAGCTGAAATTAGCTTAGTTTCCATCTGACAGCTTCACAGCCTATTGGATGGCAGCAGATACCTCTCCACATTGATTGCTTCACTTTCTCCATGTTTTTCCTGCCTACACCCCGATACCTTGTTTGACTATATAATTTGACTAAATAGCTCTTTTATTTCTTTCTATTTTCTTCCAGATTAAAACATCTTTCCTCCCCCAAAACCAACTTCATGGCCAGTTGCAATGTTGACTGCGGCTGCAAGCTGGATCAGTGGGACCCTGTATGTGGGGATAATGGGATCACTTACATGACAGCCTGCTTTGCGGGATGTAAATCATCAGCTGGGGCAGGAAAGAATATGGTAAATATACAACTGGATAGACAATTACAGATAAAGCTAGACTTCACTATCTATTATTTTTTTGGCTTTATGATTAAGAAATCCTGTAGATGCAAATATCCATTCTGCATGGCTTAACCTTGTAGTAGAAACTGAGTGGAAGGTTTCATGGTGGGGTTTTAAAACTGTTGGGGCGAGGTAAGTAAGCTATTCAGAAAACACAAGAAAACCTCAGACTTATGTTTCTTGATTGCTTTTACTTCATTTTTTTTTGTAATTTATTTTCTTCTTAGCAAGATGACCATAAACTTCTCTTTAAGTATCTCAGCAGATCTCTTACTGAGTAGGCATAACACAGCTAAGAGGATTTGCTTTAGAAGACCTTTACTAGTTTGGTTGTTAAACCAGCAAACTCCCACAATGTCAACTCATGTGCAGCAGACCTGCATAAAATTGTGAGTGCTGGTTTCACAAACTGTTCCAGAGCATTCTGGAATTGCCTGCTTATGTGAGCTGCCACAGCTCAGGAAATCAAGTCATAACTCTAAATTTTACAGTCAAGAGGTCCTGTAAATACACATCTGGCCATTTTGTTCAGTCTATCAGCAGCAAAACTGTCTCCAGGACTTCAAACAGTCCCATCTGGACAAGATCACTGAAGACAGTAGGTTTGAAGAAGTGTGTGCAAATGGCATGTCTCTGGCAGAACAGAATTGTCTTCATGTAACAATGCTGAAAAAGACAGACAACTCTTTCAGATTTATATCCATACATCCTATCAGTATTCTCTTGCTTTGCTTCAGGGGAATTGGCTTTCAAACTTGTCTCCTGCTAACTTCAAACGCTATGAAACAGCCCACTCAATATCAAATGCTGTTTTAGATACTTATCTAAAGATATGCATGATTGCATTTTTGGGTCCACCTCTACGTTTTTATTCTTACTCATCTACTTCATAGAATTCCTGAGCAGGATGGCTGGATAACAGTTGACGTCCAAATTTTATAGCTCTGACCCATTTTAAGTGTACACAGAGCAGCTTCTGTCCTAGCAATGGCATGGCTGACTAGAGTTACAGTTGCTTTGTGTATCTGGAGCAGCTCAGAGTGGCTGGAGCATACCAATGAACTTGGCCATCAGTTTGCAAGGATGATTAAGGTGGTTCTTTCAGCATAAACAACAGCCTGCCTGTTATGGGAAGCAAAACATCTAGCTACTAAACCAGTTTTGTGCCACTGAATTCTGATTAAATAAATTTTTCTCATCTTCTTCTTTCAGGTGTTTCACAATTGCAGCTGTGTGGAAGGACAAGGGAATGGACTTGGCAATTCCTCTGCAGTTTTGGGACAATGCCAAAGAGAAAGCTGTACCAAAGCATTTCCCTATTTTTTAGCATTACAGACTGCATGTGCATTTATTTTAGCCTTAGGAGGCACTCCTACATACATGATTATGTTTAGGTGAAATATTTTACCTAACCTTGACCATAAAACTTGGGGAGAGAGAAACAGAATATGGTATCTATTTCATTCCTACTGTGAGGAAGGGCATGAATTAAATTGGGTCTTTGCCTGCACTCTGGAATCCATCTCCATTCAGAGGCACAGCAAAATGCCTGCCTACCAATTTAATTCCAGTTTAAGGCTGAGTAGATGATTTAGTGGTGAAATAGGTGGGCCTTATGCAGATCTTGGGCATTAGTTTTCACTTCCAATGACAGAAATGTTTTTAACAGACCAGTGAACTTGAAATAAGATGCGGTGCTAAGCCATCGCCAAGGTAACTCTGCTGTTCACATTACTCAGGAGAAAAGCATTCACCTTTGTTAAGCCTTGTTGCCTCAGAGTGTCTTCTGTGTTGTGGGAAGTCTGATACTCCCATTTTTTGTCAAGCTGGTATAAACAGAACTCTGTCAGCAGTCGTAATTGTTTAGGTTTTATTCCCTGAGTTTAAAGCAGCACTGCTATTTTGTAGTTGGAAGAAAAGGCAATGTTCTGTGCCTTTCACATGCAAGTTCCTTCCACTCACGCTCACGGGTGAATTGGAATCCTTGTTAGTCAGTGTGCATGACAAGGTAACTCTCTGCTAAGCTGCTGGTTCTTCTGCAGTATTTCCAAGTGCAGGCACTCCTACCGCATGCCTGGATTATGGACAAGGCTGATTTTACTGGGCAGTTTTCAGAACACTGATGTGTGCAATGAGAAGCCTTCCATGTCAAGGCTGGAAAGGCAATATACTGATGTGTAGGCTGCAGTTCAGCAAAGAGACTGGCCTTAGCAAGTCTGCCTCCTGCCCCTGGGCCAGCTCAGTACTCCCTTCTGCTCTTGGTGAATTCTTCCAGACACAGGCAGTTTTTCCACACGCAGGAATGAGGTACTTTTGTAGCCAGGTAACTCACATTTGCTCTCTCTCTAAATAGCTACAGGCAGAGGCAGGTTTTACCTGCATGTAGCTAGCAAGGATGGCACACCCTTGTTCCCTCAGTTCACCACTGCACAGTACAGCCCCTTCTAAAGCAAGGCAGCTTAGTGGAGCTTAATTTATGGGCACGGAGTGCCTACCTTTAGTTTGTTCTCATCAATTTTCCCATGCATCCTCTCCCAAAAGTCTTTACAATCCATTCTCCTTGGGTTCAAGATCAGTTTCTGTAGATTCTTCCATTTTTTTTCAATGAAAATCCATCCACCGAAGTCAATTGAAGGAGACTCTACATCTGAACTTCAACCTTGGTGAATGTTTTCAGATAGGGTTTGAGTGAGCTAAGCTAGGTAAGCCACAATACGCTTGCAATGGGGCACGTGCAGATGTTCACAGAATGCCTATAGATCCTTTATTCTATTGTTACCCAAATCAATGTACCTTTTTTTTTTTCCTTTTTAGATCTGTTTCACCAGACCTGAAATCCTTTGCTGTTGGGATTGAAACTTTAGGTGGTAGAGTACTAGGTAAAACTTCATTTCTTTGTGGGATTCAACTAGGTAGTCAAAGAGGTAGACCAAAGCTAACCAGTGCAGTGTCCTTGCTCCAGATGAGAACAAAAGACATTTTCCAAGAGTTCTCTTTGTAAGCAGATTATGCATTTCAAAATGTTTGGAGGAACTTGCTATATGTTTCCCGCTATGTAATTACATATTATGATTATCTCTTTGTAATTTTTTCTATGCAACAAAGGAATCAGGCAAAGGAAGGAAATTGCATTGTACTTTTGGGTTTTTTTTTTGATCCGTGCACACAACTACTTGAGCTTGATCAGTTTGGGTATCCTTAACATCTATGCTGCATTTTGCTGACCATTTTTCACTGAGAGCTGCCATGTACTCTGCCTATTGTTTTCTTTCTTGTGTTTATCTGCAATAAATGTTACAGTCTTCAGGCATTGTAGTCTGCCCTGCCTCTAACAAACCTTGCCTTGTCTTCACTTGCTTGCTGATTTCTGAGATCTTCCCCACTCAGACAAGCCCAACTAATGATTTGGATCTCTCTCCTAATCTCCATATTTTATTGGAATGCTGCAGAGAATCAACCATTTTGTGCTTTTATGAAATAGTTTTCTTCACAAAACTGCACATTGTCCCTGAAAAAGCTTACTGATTTTATTAAAGTATTATGACAGCCTAAAAGGAATACGTTCATTACTACATAAGTAATACACTTATTACTTAGTTGGTTTTGAGCAAGTGCTTAATTTCAGCCCTTTGCACTTAGCAAATGGCGAACTGTTGTGTCATGCCTGAATAGATACATTAGTATATAGAGATATTAATATGTTCATGGCACATGATTCCACACCGGGGACTGAAAAATAAATGTTGGTTATATTACTTCTTTAAACAACAGAAGTTTTCATTCTAACAAAAATGCCGTTAAAGTTATTAACATTACCCGTACTGAATAGAATAATGCTATAATCTTCCATCCTTTTAACTTCTTTTAGATACTTGCTTAAATATTTCCACAAATCTTGGAATCTCAAAGCTGGAGCTGGATGTTTAGTCCCATTTTGTGCAGCCATCATTCAGAAACTCTGAGTTTCGTTTCCTGATTCCTTTACCATGACATTTAACTCTGCAATCTTCATGTCTGAGATCTTGTAATAAGAATTTTATTTGCAGGAGGACTCCCAGCCCCTATTTATTTTGGTGCCTTGATAGATGAGACCTGCTTGAAATGGGGGACAAAAAACTGTGGGGGATCTGGATCTTGCCGGGTGTATGACACGAAAGCATTCAGGTGAGCTGAAATATTAGGTAGGGGGTTGGGAATTTGGCTTCTGAGGCAGCTTTGTGTACCAAGGACCAAGGTATACTTTGCCCATGACTAGTGTCAGTAGACTGATAAAGATACTAAAAGCACCAAAATTCCTTGAGTAGGTCTTAATAGATCAAATATGCCAAAAAATTTCAACACAACCTGACATATGACATAGCAGTACACTCCCTTACATTGCCAGAAATAATAATTCCTTTATTGAAGCCTTAGTGCACTGAATAACTCTGTGACGCTTTGGCTTTGTGGGAGACTGAAGGCTGTGGAGCAAGTGTAGTACTGAAGACACTCTTCCTCACCCCTCACTTGTCTGCTTCCTAATGTATAAGACATCTCACAAAATCTGCTTGGAGAGGGGACCTCAATGACTGGTGGTGCATGGAGAGCTATGGCCAGGAGCACTGAGCACTGCCAGTGAGGGGCTGGGGGAAGGCTGAGACAACAGGCAGAGCCCCAGCTGGCACATCTCCACTTGTCCCAGCCCTAAAATATAGTCTGCTGCGTGGCAGGACTTTTCAGACAGGAGGCACCTCTGCTAGGAGTATAGAACCTGATGAGAACCTGCCTGAGGTGAAACATCATGAGATTGTTTGCTGTTATTGGTCTGTAATCTCTCAAAACATGGACCGATACCTGGCTGAGAAGATGGTTTTGCCAAAGTATATTTAATATCTGGATTCCACTCAGAAGTGACAAGCTTTAGTAATAGAAACATATTTTGTCACCTTTTTTTCTAGAAATGTCTATCTTGGCCTCGTTGCTGGACTACGGGCAGGATGTTGTCTCTTATACATAGTGCTCTCTGTTTTAATACTGAAACGCTTCAAACCAGATGGCAAGGAGATGACAGATATTAAAAATACAGAAAGATCAACCAATAAAGAACCAACTACTGCCTACAAAAAGGAAATTCTTCCTGGTGCAAGAACCTCAGAGGAGAGTGAGGAAACCTGTATGTAAGAAAAGAAATAAGGTAGTTTCATAACTCTGCCTATGCTTCAGTTTTTATAAGCACAACAGGAGTCTAATTACTGAATTCAACAGCTAGTTTGCATGTTGGAGGTTCCAAAAAAATATATTTGAAACATTGTTTTGAATATGAAATATGCTTTACCCTATCTTCTTCCTCTCCTCGTCTGAAACAATAGGGGAAAAATGTTTTCAAAATTTTGGGGAACTATCCCATCCTCTTGCTTCCAGTCCCTTTCTAGACCAATAGTAGGAGTAGCCAAAATTTTTCAAAGATAATAAATTTTATTATGACTAAAAAATTAAAAAGAAGAAATCCACAATAAGCTTTTTTCCATTTTTCATTGACATTATTTCAAGTCCTCTTGCTCTGTATTGCATCCTACAGCTCTGAATGGCTAATTGAGATACAGTTGCCCAGTTGCTCTAACGGCCTTTTCTGTGTGGTTCATGAGCAAAATCTTTGCTCCAGACTGAGTCCCATAGCTCAAGTTCAGCGAGAGTCCCAAGGCTGTCAGTGAGCACCCTGTGAACAAGAACTGCACAGTGACTCCAGGGTTTGGCTTGAACACATAAACAATCAAAATGGATTGCAAACAAAAGNTGTGTGGTGGTTTTATCATATCTATCTACCATCTGCCCCATGTGGATGCAATAACAGGAATGGGAAGAGGGTTGACTCACTGAAAATAATTTCTTCATATCCTGGCCTTGGGGATGGAGTTGTGTGCTTTTTATTGCTTAGACAGTGACCAGCATCTTTTAGATATTGTCTTTTACAATCACAGCTCTTATTATAAGCCACCAGCAGATATGGGGAAGCAGTGTATGTTATAAGGGGACAGGAATGAAAGCTTCTGTAGTACATAGAATTATAGAGTGGTTTGGGTTGAAAGGGACCTCAAACATCATCCAATCCCACCCCAATGCCACGGGCAGGGACACCTCCCACCAGACCAGGTTGCTCAAAGCCCCATCAAACCTGCCAGGGAGGGGGCAGCCACAGCTTCTCTGGGCAACCTGTGCCAGTGTCTCACCACCCTCACAGCAAAGAATTTCTTCCTAAAGTACAGATGATATTAATATTGTACCTAGGTCTGGAAATAATTAAAGAAAAATTCAAGTTCCAGAAACTCCAGGAATTGTACACGGAGAAAATAATGGTGTGTCTTTCTCCTTCTTCAAACAGTGTCTTAGCACTGAACAAATATATTGACAGTTCTAAAAGCACTTCTGTTCTGCGCATATAGACTCAATCAGGTGACTCATACCGACACCATTTCCCTCTTGCTTCTGTTGTTTGGAAATTTATTTCTGTACATTGGTTTTTCATATTACAGGCTTTCTGATGACAGCATCTTTTGCACCCATTGCTTGATTTTTCCCAGGAGCAATGTTTTATCGAAGGTGTCTTGGTAATTGATGTCAGACTAGAAATGAGGTTTTGGTCAGATGTGATGATTCATGTCCAGATATTTACCCCAGATGCAATTTGGTAAAGCAACTTTTTTCAAATAAATAAGACAACAACATTCTTCATAACAATCTCAAATCTATAATCGTTTACTCATAGAATCATTTAGGTTGGAAAAGACCTTTAAGATAGAGTCCAGCTGTATACCTACCACTTCCAGGTTCACCGCTAAACCATGTCCCTTAGTGCCACATCCACATGTCTTTTAAATACCTCCAGAGATGGTGACTCCACCACTTCCCCAAGCAGCTTGTTCCAGTGTCCGACAACCATTTCAGTAACAATATTTTTCCTAATACTCAATTTAAACCTCCCCTGGCACAACTTGAGCCCGTTTCCTCTCATCCTATCACTTGGGAGAAGAGACCAACACCCCCTCGCTCCAACCTCCTTTCAGGTAGTTGTAGGGAGCAATAAGGTCTCCCTTCAGCCTCCATTTCTCCTGACTAAACAATCCCAGTTCCCTCAGCTGTGCCTCATAAGACTGTGCTCTAGACCCTTCACCAGCTTCAAATGCTCTTCAGATACACTCCAGCACCTCAATATCCTTCTTGTAGAGAGGGGCCCAAACCTGAACACAGGATTCAAGGTGTAGCCACAGGTGGTATTAAATAAGCCTCCGGCTCCCCATACTCCCAACTTCAAGGTTATATCACTTGCATCTGTTTTCAGCATGCATTGTTTCTTGTATGCAAGTCTAAGGACTCTCATATGAACAGCAGGTAGAAGTTTCTCCAAGGGAATAGTCTTCAGCATGCAACTAGCATAAAATCTAGAAAAAATTAAATAAATAGTCAATTGAGTGGCATTTTCCAAAAGTTTTTCATCATCTTAACTCTCACAATAGAGAATAAGGCCATTCTCCCTTTTAATTCCTCCTGTTTCAAAGGCAAGGTTTCACCAAAAAGAGAAACAAAAAGGCCCTTGGGACCCTGTTGAGAGGCCTGGTTTGATTGCAAAGCCACATTACTGATTCTAGAATCAAAACTGGTATCTTTGTATTGTGGGATAGGGCAACATGCAGCTGTGCTATCATGCTCAGAGCTAGCTCTGACATCTCTGAGCTCCCTCACTGGGAAGATCCTCCAGGAAGGAAGAGAAATCTGTTGTATTCTAAGGTGGTAAGAGATACTGTTAACTGGGAAAGCTATGTTGGAAGCACTTAAATTTGCAACTACACCAAGTCAGGAATGCTTTTGAATAAAGACAACAAATCAGGTAGTTTAGGGTTCATTGCAGACAACTTGGTCAGCCATAAATCATAGAAATTCCACTGAAACATAAGAAGAAACAACCAAAACAGTGAATTTTTATCAGACTGAGGGAGATTTAAGAGCATGAACCTTGTGTTTATCCAACTTTTGTTTGAGGTTATCAAAAAGCCCTTAATCAAAGTCCTTCTGTCACAATAACTGTGGAAGGCAGAGCCTTATCCCAGAAGACACTGCAGTTATTTGACATTTCTATAATTTTAGGTATATATTCAAGCAGACATAATGACCTATGACTATCTGTTGTTATGATATTTTCTAGTTGTTTATCAAAGAGAAAAAAACCAAACAACCCAGCAGCCCTAAACCCACAGTTTTCTGTATGCATTAAGATCATGTACTCTACAAAAAGACCAAGCCCTCCTATGGGGTTTGTGTCCCTATTATCAACAAGTCCTGTCTATCCTGGCACAAAAATAAATTGGGAATAGAGTACTAGCTGCCACAGAATAAACAGAAAATAATTCAGGCTGTCAAATTGAATGTAAAGTATTTAAAATATTTTAGCAATATAGCAGAAAGGTAACATCAGATTTAGTCTACCGATTTTTCACTATGGAATATATCATCATTTAACCTATGTCTAATTTGGAATATGGTCAAAAGTTCTGTCTAGCTGAAATTGTTAATATAGATTTGAATCATGTGTTATTTTATCCAGTGTTACTTATATATCTTATTTTCTAATGAATTCATATTTTCAGTCTGAGCTACTAAAACATAACTAAATCACAGTTCAAGTTGACCAAGAACATAAAAATAAAAAAATCTTGCTTACAGATGCATCTGAATTTTGAAACTGAGCAGATTCCTCCATGAGACCCCTCTGCACTAATATGAAATTGGTCTGTCAGGGCAGAGACTGCTTTTTAGAGAAGGTAAATTATTTTTTTGTGTATAGCCATGGATGTGAAGAGGGAAGAGTGGCCATGGGAAGTGTGTTTGTCCATCTCTTTGGCCAGATCTACATTATGGACAGAGTGGACCCTTGAGCCTGAGTCCTGCCTAATGCACCAGCAATGCCCTGCAGGAGATTGCAGTCCCTAGCTTAGGTCTGAAAACCCTCGTGTTACAGCCTCAGGTATAAGAAAGTCGGGACACACTTTCTCCCTTGTGCAGTCAGGACTTTTTTGAGCACCAAACAAAACTTGAGCATGCAGCGATGGCACAACCAAGTGTAGCATAATGAAGTTCTCATGTGAGTTTGGGCAGGCTGTGCATTGCATGTGCCATAAATTTGGGCTTCTCTGAGACTGACCGTATTGTCACTACAGCTATGGTCCCACTTCAGTTTCTGGGACTTGTGTCTCCTCTATGGGATGAGCCACTTGAGGCAGGGCATTGTTTTCCACCAGTGTAGATGAAACAGCTGGAAAGATTGGAAAAACTGAGAGGTTTAAACAAGAGCTTCCTACACAGCCCCCCACCTGTGCCCTGGGCTGGGAGAGTTCCTGCTTGGCCCAATGCTGGACACAGACTGCTTTGCTTTTTGGGTGTCTCTGCCAAATAGCCTACTGGTCGTGGTATGAAACTGGAAGCAGAAAGCCTGGGATTGATTGCCAATGGGACTGAAGCACTGTGGGTTTTTTTAATCAGGCCTTCTAAAGATGCTATAATGTCATTACCACTTTCAGTGGAAAAACTAAGTATGACTTGGGTGATCAAGACTACCAAGAAGCAATAGGCCAGCACATTTCAGTAGATCAGTGGAATAAACTTAAAAGAGAGGCTATACATAAATTGTTACAAGAAAAACAGAAGTAGAGACAAAGTATTCTCATGGAATCCTCGAGATTTGGTCAGAATAATACTTACATGATGCAGGGAAAAAATCTGAGAAGTATTTCTAAAATTATTATAAGAGATCTGCATCTTAAAACAGAGACATTCTGAGTCAGTGACTGTCAAACCTAAATAATGAATCTCCTCATCTGTGTTACTCTATAAGGTATTTATATAAAACCACAATGGTTTCTTCTCTAAAATCACCAGGAAAGACATCATCATCAGAGTTTCATGTTTCTCAGTAGGACATATTGCTGCATAAATGAATGAGCACTCTTCCTGTTGTCTGCAAAAATAGTAAATGACTTTACGTCATTTGAACTTCTATTTATTTTGTTATCATCAATGGAACACTGATGTTATCCATTATCTCCTATCTCTAAAATTAGTATTATGCTAGATCTCACACCTGGATTTCTTATACAGAATCACAGAATCGCTTGAGTTGGAAGGGACCTTAAAGATCATCTTTTCCAAACCCCCTGCCCCCTCCACTAGACCAGGTTGCTCAGGGCCCCATCTAACCTGACCTTGAACATTTACTGGCCCACGCCCTGGCCCTATACATGTACTGAGTTCTGCCACTCCCATAGCTTAAATGGCATTTTCACAGGAGAGGAGTTAATGCAGTATCAGACGAGGCCAGAAGGCATCCTGTAAGAAAGCCTTGCTTTTCCGTGGCTCAATATGCCTTCAGCCCTGGCTGTTGAGCTTCCCTACAGAGGGTCCATAAGCAGCCCATTGGGAGAGAGCCAAGGCTCATCCCTTGCAGCTGCTGGTGGGCTTACTCATTGCATCCCTCAGGATGTGACTCCCTGATAACAGAAGTAGGTTGCTAGTCTGTCTCACTTAGATGGGAACATTGGAGGTGGCCCTACATGGAGTGCTGGTTCATAATGAACAGTGGGAGAGCACAGATTTGCCCGAATATCCTGGTCCTCTTCCTTGCATCCCATGGGCTGCTCCTGCCTGCACTGCAGCCTCCCTGCCACAGCTGAGTCACGACTTGAGTTGGTTGTATCTGCATGGCCTTTCAGAGCATGACTTCAAGGGTGAGCTGGCCCCATCTCTGGTGGAGTTTCATTCCCCAGAAAGCCAGACACCCTTGGTCTCTCCTTACACATGTTAACAATGTATATAATCACAGAGTTTATGCTCAAGTCCTGACTTAACAAGACCAAGGGAACCTGAAATATTACTCCAGTATTAATAACAGGTTATAGTAATAATAATGATGATGTGACCTAAGAAGTCTTGCTGGGTTTTATGTATTGATTGCTTCAAAATTTTTTTTAAAGCTGCAGGTGCATGGGTGAGAAAATCATCTTCTAAATGTAACAGGTGATAAATAAATTTCTATATAGAATTTTACTCATCATAGCCAGCAGAAGGTATGAATCATACAAGATTATCATGGTCAATTATAATATTATATCAATTGGAGAATGGCTCATTGGAATATCTTGTTTGCAAGGAGGAACACGTCACCACATGAATAAAATTGCAAGTGAAGAGAAGAATTTATTAAATATGGCTTCAGGAGACTGTGAAGAAGTTTCCTATCAATGCTTAAAAGTATTGAATTGTGTATTCAAAAGATGATAATGAGTTTAGAGGGAGAGTTCCATTTCTGTGTGCCCTATTTTAGGTAATTTAGGTAACATTTTTGAGATTAAAAGCATTAGTACTCAGCATTCTCCAAAACTCTAGTATGGGGTTCGCTAAATAATGCATTTCTTAAAAAAAATAGTCAGGACATATCAAAAACATTTGAATTTATAATTTTTAGGAATTTTTAAAGTGTCTTTTCAGGACCAGCACACAAACAAGTTCAACTCCTGTGAAGATACTAGATGTTTACCAATCCCTGCCTTTAGTCTGCAAATACATGACCTTATTTTGATCAGTAAAATGGCTAGATCATAAAGTCATAAATCAGAAATATATGAAAAAAGAGATTTACACTGCAGTCAAATGTATGGTCACATCTGAGTGAACTTAACCTATCTAATCCAGCTACCACCTGTTACAACAGGTGAAGACACTTTTGCATGGGCTGTACAAACCCATTACAGTTCCTGGGGAAGTGATTGGACTGAAAGGCAAAACCTTGTGCTCAAAGCTAGAAGGCAAAGGTGTGTTCATAACTGCTGTCATTTAAAGCTGAATTAATTAAAGCCAAACCTCCATTGGCAGAGCTATTATCTCTAGGCAAAAATTACTCTTGGGTCAAGAAATGAAAAGGTGGGGACTTCAGATAAAGTCATGTTTCCCAAATACTTGGAAAATACAGTATCTTTTCCAGATATGGAAAGCTAATCCAGAATGAGGAGGCAACTCAATAACTGTTAGTGAAGAGCATAACATTCTAGGTTTTGGGGATATATCTTTTTATAATAGGAAATATCTCCTGAAGCACTTCCTTTCCTGTAGGTTTACTGTGATGCAAGTAATTAAAATATTTTCAAAGCACTTACACAGGCTGGATAGTTATTGAATGTGAGTTAGGATTTTTGGAGCTGGCATTATAAAGTAATCTGAAAGACAAAAATTTGGCTTAGAATTTTGACTTATATAGCTTATAAGTGCTTTGGAAAATGTTATTTTATCTATGATTCACAAGCCTGAATTTCTTGAAGAGAAATAAGACTGTAACAGAGTAAGAAAGTGAATGCAAACATCCCAATCACCAAGGTTCAACTTCAATGTGTTAAAAAAATGGCTACCTTGAGTTCATGTGAGAGTAACAGATGCTCCAGAGAAGTTTTGGAAGATAAAGAACACTCCTTCTGTCATCAGATCATTCCAATGTTTATGTGTAATATAATAGCTATTTCCAGCTCAGTTTTCCCCTATTCTTCTCTGACTACGTAGCATTGATGGAGACTAATCTAAGATCTGAAGATACTAATGGGAACTGTAGTGGAAATACCATGATTTCCCTTTGTTTTTGCAGATCCCAGAAGACACCATCTGAGAGAAATACTGAAGAGCCAGAAAGGAATATAAATAGCTTGTGGTGGTCATTGAACTTTCACTGTAGAAGTTAAGTTGCAGCAACTTTGAAAGAAGTGATTGTGAGTAGGAGAGTAACTCCTTAATAGGATTTTCTCCTTCTTCAACTTGAAACTGCACAGTGCAGGGATTCCCTCCTGCACCAACATAAACCAACATAGCCCTGCATGCAGTCCCTACCCAAAGTTCGCCTTTTTGGATCAACTGGGCTGGGTTATTTGCATATTTTCTTTGTTAATGTGGGAAGTTGGACCAGACAATTTAGTTTGGTTACTGTAATCAATCCTGTGCCCTGCACTCCCATGTCTTTTTTTCTTTCTCACTTAATTCAACCTCCAAAATAACACTTAAGAGCTGTTGTCTTGGAAAGACTTCCCATATGTACTCTTTGCACTGTATTATGGTAACTGTTTTCATCAATGCAGCTGCTTTGAGAGATAAAATAATTTAGGTAATACATTAATTTGACATATTTTTATTCAGATCTTGAGTGTTAGCCCATCCATCCAACAATAAGTATCTGCTGTTAAGGCAGTCTTGTTCTGAATTTTACATTTTTGAAACCTTTGGTCTTCTTGAAGCTTCTTAGGAACAACAAGAGTCTCTGTGTTCAATGCATTGTCTGCTGTTGTTTTCCAATGAATGCCAATGATTGCCAATGTTGGCATTTATTGCAAGCTCAAATTCACTGGAACCTTGCAAAGTGCATCCCTTGTTGAGCAGCATCATCAAGACACAGATAATGACAACTCATCCAATGACAGGTCTTCTAGACCTGCTAATGTTTGGATTACCTTAAGAACTAGCTGTTGAACTTCTTATCACCTTGGAGGATCTGTCAAACAGGGCTGGAATCACAGAATCAGTAAGGCTGGAAGGGGCCACAGTGGATCAACTGGTCCAACCTCCCTGCCCAAGCAGGGTCATCCTAGAGCACATGGCACAGGACTGCATCCAGAGTGTTCTTGAATATCTCCAGTAAGGGTGACTCCACAACCTCTCTGGGCAACTTGTTCCAGTGTGCGGGAACTCACACAGTAAAGAAGTTCTTCCTCATGTTCAGCTGGAACTTCCTGTGCACCAGTTTCTGCCCATTGTCTCTTGTTCTATTGGTTGGCACCACTGAAAAGAGCCTGGCTCTATCCTCTTGACACCCACCCTTTAGGCATTTGTACACATTAACAAGGTCCCGTCTCAGTCGCCTCTTCCTGAGGCTGAACAGGCCCAGCTTCCTCAGCCTTTCTTCATAAGAGAGATTCTCCAGACCCTTGACCAACTTAGTGGCTCTCTGTTGGATCTGCTCCAGGAGCTCCATGTCTCTCTTGTACTGTGAAGCCCAGAACTGCACACAGGACTCCATATGTGGCCTCACCAGGGCTGAATAGAGGGACAGGATCACCTCCCTCAACCTGTCCCTCTAATGAGCCCTGGTGAGGTTGCTGGAATAAGCCCAGTTATGAGACCTGGATGGCAAAAACATTTCTTACACTCCATAATGCTTCTTTTCAACCAACTCAGTGCATTCCTAAAGTCAATGAAAACAACAAACAACTTTAAATCCCATGTATTAAAATGAGGATTAAAAAAAGACTAGTGGGCTGAAATTAATGATGATTCAGAAATGAGTCAGCTGTTGAACTCTCCTTCAAAATCTGTTTTCCAGAAGGAAAAAAAAAAGAATAGTATGAATAATTGGAAACTAAGGAGCTTTTGCAAGTAAATACTTGCAGGTACTTTGTGTGTGGAAGTAAGGAATTCCAGAAAGCATGTGCTAGAAGGTGCATTAAGAAAACTAACTAGGGCTATTACCGACCACCAGCAAGTATCTTTTAAAAGAAAGAGTAGCTGCTATGATTCCAGATTTGATACTCAATTTCTGAAAGACTTGAGAGATCTGGCTTTGTATGAGACATTTACCCTTGAAGTGAGTAGAACACATCAGTGGTCCATCCCTGGTCATGTCTGTGACCCTAATTAAACAGGGCACTCACAATGGGCTTGCACAGTCCTGTAGAGTGCCCCTTGTGTTTTCACATTACTCTAGAATATTTCACACTGGTACATTAAATGAATAGTATTTTTTCAATTCCAAGAATTTGATTAGAAAAGAAAATTCACATGTTTAAAACTAAAATCACCATCTGATGTTATGTTGCATTAGATAAACACCACAACAGATGGCCATTTACTCTGCTCTTGCGAGACCCCACCCAGAGTACTGTGTCCAGTTGTGGAGTCCCCAACATAAGAAGGACATGGAGCTGTTGGACAGAGTCCAGAGGAGGGCCATGAAGATGATCGGAGGGCTGAAGCACCTCTTCTATGAAGACAGCTGAGAGGGTTGGGGTTGTTCAGCCTGCAGAAGACAAGGCTCCAGGGAGACCTTCTAGCAGTCTTCCTGTACTTGAAGGAGGTCTACAGAAAAGCTGGAGAGGGACTTTTTACAAGGGACAAGGGGAAATGGGTTCAAACCGAAGAAGGTAGATTTAGATTGGATATTAGGAAGAAATTCTTTCCTGTGAGGGTGGTGAGACACTGGCACAGGTTGCCCAGAGAAGTTGTGGCTTCCCTCTCGCTGGAAGTGTTCAAGGCCAGGTTGGATGGGGCTTTGAGCAACCTTGTCTGGTGGGAGGTGTCCCTGCCCATTGGAGATGTAACTGCCCATGGCAGGGGGTTTAGAACTAGATGATCTTTAAGGTCCCTTCCAACACAAATCAATGATTCGATGATTCTATGATTTTATATCCCAGTGAGCCTAAAGCACCTATTTTAAAGTATCAGCTGGGGAATCCAATCACTGTTGTGAAATGGTACTCAAGTAGACATCTTTTTATTTAAAGAAACAACAGTTGTCAAGCTCCAAGTCACACAAATAGGATGAACACAAACCAACAAATACACAAAAGCAACGTTGAATATATGAGCTAAAGGCTTGAGCTGAGAAAGTTTTAAGTTGCATGAAAACACAGACGAGTGTTTTGCCCGTCTGCCAATGAACTTCGAGAACGATAAAGACTGAACGTGACAAAATACAGAGCACTTGCAGCCGTCCTAGGGGTAATGCTGTTGTTTGAGTGCCCTCTGCTGGACAATACGTGGCATATAGAGCTTTCGCTTGGGAAACATCAGTACAAAATACAGAATATTTCTTATGTTTCGTAGTCAACTAAAAAAAAAAAAAGATTTTAATAAGATGACACAACTCTGATATTTTTAAAAACAATTATTCCCTTTATGGCAACCTCTTTTAAGTAGGTATAAAATTTTCAGCTGAGCTAAGATAAAATGTTCTTGGAAAAATACTGGTTTGTCAATTTTATGATGGAAAATCGTTGCAATGATTCGTTTAGGTAAGGTGAGAATGGTTTGCTTAAAGGCTTTGGTTTTACTGTGAATTCTGGCTGAATTTGATGAAATCAGAAGGATGCTGTTAGTCTTGAGCTTGTCATTCCTGTGGCAGTCTACCACATGGATCTGCATACAGGACCAGTATCACATTTTGTGGGTATTTGGTATGTGGCTGTTCTGTCAATAGTCATCTTTGACCCCTTTAAAAATCGCAGTCTGGCTCTATCAGAAATGCCAAGGGAGGTTTTCCTTTATCTGTTGAAATGTTTCTTCAGTTCATGTAACTTTTTCTGTTATTGGTAACCAGCTACATGTAAGACACTTTCATACTTGTATATTAGTTTTTCTTGTTGATGATCACAGGTGTGCTGTTAGTTTTACTTTATGAACAGTGTTATTATTTAGTATTTAATTATTCATAACATTGTGGAAGTTGTTTCTAAAAGAAGAGTCCTGATTCATGTGACACCAGTCTAAATGGCTTCCTAAATACTTGATTCATTTTCTGTGTCAGGAGAACCTGGCAAACGTTCTTTGATCTCACAATTGTCTTCTCTATTCATAGGAACATCTTCTCTCCCTCCATTCTCTATAGGCCTGGAGTTCTTATTTTGAAAGTGCTTCTTTACCAATACATAAAAGATTATTCCAATCAAGTAGGAAGGACCTCTTAACACTGCTGATAATCCAAGGTAGACATACCTGTGGGGGAGAACATAAAAGATAGTGCCAGGCATTGAAGTTTCTGAAGACACTGAAGAAAATCACTTTAATGGCTTTTAAGGATCACACATATACCAAAAAAGCTTAGGGGAAAACAGGAAGATTCATTAATTGTGAATGGTACTGCAAACTGTACATTTTTGTTTGCAAAAACTTCTGATAAAGAATTGACAATATTCTTTTTGCTTATGGAAATAGTTTCCAAGGAAAACTTCCATCATATTTTTTTTTTGTGAAGATTTTTAGATCATTTTAAGACCCCAGATGTTTTAGGGCTAGAAATATATTGAGATCACCAGAGTGAACTATTGTATGTAAAAATAAATAACACATCAGATGTGACCAAAGTTTGGGTGAAACAGAAAAATCTCTGAAATGTTCCTCCTGGAGACAGACAGTGTTTGTGTTTAACCAATGCCTTCAGTTACTCAGTATGATTTTCTTTCACTTATTTTTCTGTCAAATGTGACCAATGCACAAAATTAACATTTTTGCCAGTATGTACAGATTACCTGCCAATAAAGTAAATTTGGGTAACTTTCTTCTTGGTGGCAAATCATGCAATTGTAGGTCTTTTAAATTGACTCAAAGCAGTCATAAAATACATAATTTATTCCAGAAATCTCTGTCATTAATATTAAATTATTTTTGCACAACATAAATACTGACTAAAAACCTAAGAGTTTAAGATTTGATCTTAAGATTTCTCAATTTCAGGAATTCTGGACTGACCGAAATAAATCCAGAGTTAGTATCTGACCATAATTTTTGATCAGTGGCCTTCCCCACTACAGTATAACAGAACAAAGCATGTCTATCCAGAGAGAGGAAATGCATGAGGCTTTCTGTGCCCTAATTTGCCTCACCTGTATGCATTGGAGTCATACAGCCTGCAAGCCCCTCGCTGCCCACAGGTTGTGCTTCCCCATTTCAAGCATGTCCTGTCGATCAGTGCACCGAAATAAACAGGTGCTGGAATCCCAGCTATGAGGAAAAAATCAAAAATATCACAAGCTATGAGAAGAGAAGGCATCTCTTTAGAAGTCAGCTTTATGATTCCTTAGTGGCAAGTTACACGCTTCAATAATGACAATAAGTGGATTGGACTGTGGGGAGTTTGCCCTTTCCTTTATCAGAGTAACTGTAAGCAGAGACACCCCCTCTGTGTCATGGGCATCATCAGTCCCCAGGAAATGTGGGCTGAAGGGTTTAGCCAGGCTTGCAGTCATGCACATTGGTTTCTCAAGCAGATCTCTGAGAGCCACCACTGGCTTTCAGTGCATGCTAAGCAAGGGACAGCTGGACTGACTGTGCATTTGGAATGTGGAACAGATGCATGCATAGTTCCCTCTCCTATGCATAGCCTAAATTATTCACACTGGCTGATAGAGCCTTCTGTCTGAATGAGAGTAAAGCAACTGAAGTCCTTAGTGTGACTTGGACAGATATGAGCTTATGTATTACTGCAAAGCATGGCAGACATGGGACAAAATCCTAGCCTTGCTGAAGTAAAGGTGAGTATTAACTCCAGAGGAATCCAGGTTTCTGTGTGTACAGGACCAGGTGTCATGGTAGCTTTGTTTCTACATGAGCATCCTGCATTCTTATATAGGAAATAATTTATTTTGTAAAATCAGGTGTACTCTCAGCCTGTTCTACCCTAGGGCTCTGGAGAGTCTGAGCTCAGTAATCTGCCTATGAAGGCCTGTGTATTATGATCATTGGTGCTGCAGTCAGGCTATGATGGGACAAATACTCATTTTGGAGGTTCCTTAGAGAAGGAAGACGGGAGCACATCAGATTTGATCTCTGAGTTACTGAAGAGAAATGCCAGCTTTTTTGAATCAGTGACAGTGGCTCTACCCCTTCTTGCAATAGAAAGAGCATGCTGGCTCTATATGCTGAAGCAGAAGACTCTAGAAAGAGGTTAGTTCTTTTTTCATAGAGCTTTTTTTTTCATTTCTCATGGCCGAGAGAGCTCCAAGAATCCCACTGGCATTGCTTGTCCTGAGAGCTGAGGGAGAAATTCTGCTGCTTCATGGTGTGATGAGAGAAGTAATGGAAACATCTTCCTATCTCAAAACACCCCATCACAATCCTGAGTAGAGACTACATCCCTAACCTAGCTCTGATTTTGTAAGCGGCTGCTGATTTTTCAGGCTTCGTAGCAAATCCATGTGGTTTGTCTCTTCACATGTTTCTCTACATTTCTGAAATGCAGGTATTCCTATTCCATTAACAAAGAGAACAACAGGAAACAGAGAATTGTTTTCTTGCCTGCCAAGGCATCTTATTCAACCATCTCATTAGCAATTCGCAGGGAAAATGGAAAAGAAAAGAGCATTGGAGTGTGCTTAAAGGAATTTGAAATCTAAGCTGTCGTCTAGCAGAAAAGTGAAGTTTCAATGTGGAGAAACCACTCCGCTGTGATCAGAGTTGTATTAATGTTGCATGAAGTCCTACTAGAGCATGTCTTTTCTATCTTGCAGCATACTGTCCCACTGAGCCATTGGTTGAATCATAAGTTTGAGACCTTATAGTGTTGTTTAGAAATTCAAGATACTATTTTAATTTTGTTTAGGAATTCTTCCCATTTTGGAAAACCAGGCTCCTGAACTGCAACACTGTTTAATCAGCAGGCTAAAGGTTTGCAGAATTGGTGTCATTTAAAGCCATACGAGCAAGCATCTCAGTCAGACTGAATTCTCTTACCTAGCATTCTCAGACTGAGTGTGTATATACCAACTGCAAGAGATTTCAACTCTGGCTGAACGCATCTGAAAGAAAGAGGGATAAGTATGAAGTATTTGTCTATCTAGTGCTTAGGCATGCCTATTAAACTGCTGTTAATTACCCTGAATTTAATACTCTTAATGCCAGAAAGCCAAGCTTGGAGAGGCGGGTGCTTCTTGTGCCTGCTGAAAATATATTAAGTGGTATGAAAAAGATGAATTAATCTATTGTTTTCCATCACATATCTCCTGGGAAGTCCATTCACTAAGCACAACTAAAGAAGTGAAAGTCATAATCATAGTCTATACTAGTCTTATTGAAAGGGGCTCTCCAACTGCCTTAACCCATTGACATATGTTTTCCTCACTTGATGGGAAATACCATATTACCCTAAGACAAAAATATTGCAAGTAGCTGCATTAATGTGGCATCTTTCTATTCTCGAATGACGTTCCTCTTACAATGCCACATCCGGAACTACACAAAGCCAACTGGCAATATGCCCATCTGTTTCGTGGGGAACCACACTCCAAGCATCAGAAATGGGCACTGATCTTGAATCCTTTTTATCTCCAGCCTCTGCCACCTCTTTACCAATATTAACATGGTCAACACTCAGGAAGACGTCTCAGAGATGAGGTAAGGGAGGGGAGTTCACATTCTGTTTTCCATGCTCATTTAGGATGATACAATGCCCTTAGGGCTACCATTAAATTTGCCCCTAAGGTATTTTTCTATTGAGTGAGCTTTCTATTCAGGTTACTAAGAAGTACATACTAATTTGTACGCTTGGTTCCAAATCATGTCCTGGTATACTTGCACCTGTGTACCTCAACAGACATGAGCCCTCAGATGTCCTGAATTTCCAGACATCTGATGAGCACAATCTCTTAGGGCAAATACACATCCAGGAATCCTGACAAATGCATGGCATTTTCAAAATCCATAGAGCCAGAATATCCAAGCAGAGTAAGAGAACATGTTCTGGAAAACCTGGATGTGTGACAGACATAAGAGAAACCATTTTGCAGCAGTTGGAAGCAACACACTAGAACTGACTTAGAGATAGCAGCAAAGTCAGGTTTGATGCTAACAGCTACAAACAAATGAGAAATGTCAAAACTCATTAAAGACAGCAAGTTATCATGCAAAAGAGTCTTTTTTCCTAAGGGAAAGAGAGAAACCTAAACATAATTTTGATCTTCTCATTGGAAAGCCTCAACTTTTGGTACACAGTTAGTTTTACTTACCTAAACATAATTATGTATCCTGGGGTGCCTCCCAATGCGTAACAAAAGCCACCTAAGACTTGTGTTACTATATGATAAATAAAATTCCTTGAACAATCATCACTTTTTGGACACTGCCCCAAGGTGGCAGAGATATTTCCTGCCCATGAACTGCTGGCTTGCAGACAGCTGCAGTTATGGAAGACCTGGAAGACATAAAGCAGATTTGGTAGGGCACCGCTCACACGGCCTGAAGCCTTCCTAAGCATCCTGTTCCTATCTTATTTCCTTGCTCGGGGCAATGGCCAGCAGCATCTTCTTTTCTTTCCTATAAACAGTGCTCAGCCTCAGGAATTATGTGCCATGCCAAGCACGGTTTTATCAGTGGACATAGCACCCCTTTTGGGAAGATGTTTGGAGTATTTGCAGTACCTCTGTGGCTGCCCTCAGCTTCTGTGTCCCTGGAGGGCAGTCAAAAGGGAAAAGCAAGGCTCAGGGAGCTGTGTTTTAGGTGCTAGGTGACACCACCAGCTGATTTGTCTCTGTGAAAAGCACCTGGATCACAGGTCCCTCTCTGCTAACATTGGTCCACCAGAGGTACCTCACAGCCGTAAGCAACAGCTACCTGTCAAGACACAGCTCATGCAGAGCCCTGTAGATCAGCAGTAGGGGTACTGGTAGCTCAGGAGCAATAGCTTTTACCAGGGCTTGAGGCACTTGAGGATGTGCTGACATAAAGGGAACTGTGAGCCACAAACCTTAACCTCTACAGAGACAGACTTGTGTGGGAGGCAGTAGTCCCACTGTGCTGGACACTGTTGAGTGCTTCTCTCCTGCCTTCCACATTAAGATTTTAAACAAAGAATGTTTTTTGGAAAAGATGACTGTAGACAGCAGAGAAACCAGCCACAAAGAAAAATCTGCTAGAGAGAAAACTGTCTGAGTGCAAGAGACAGCTCCAGACCATGTATCTTCTGAGTCATCACCTGGCATCAGAAAACATGGAATAACATAGCCTGATGATGGTTTATATCCATGGACTGGAGCTGCCTCTCTGGGACTCTGCATTATCCCCAGCACTTTCCAGTCAGCTGGAAAAACAAGCAGTATCCTTCCATCCCAGAATCTGACATGGAGGAAACAAGCTGCCTCCTCTCAAAGCATTATTCCTACCTACACATTAATGATCAGTACCAGGGAAGATACTGCACTATCTTAGTGTACTTCGACTGTTGGCCAAAAGCTCAGGGCAGCCAAAAGGTGGTTTATGAAAGACAAGTCACAGACAACCTTCAGGTGACATATAACCACTTTGACTTTTTTGTTTTCCCCTCTTGTGTTCAATCTACACAAATCTGTGATCAAAGTTAATCTCTACAACAAAAAACTAGAGGTTTTTCCTTAGTGTGCAGTAACTTGGAGAAATCCTTGTCTGCTCTTTGTAGCCAGAAATCATAAATATTTTACTGACTGGTCCCCAGTAACTGTGGTTTTGCTTAAACACATTATACTACTAAATTCCAGATGTTACATGAAAAATAAGCTAGTAAAAAATCATCAGAAACTGAAGCAGGGCCTTACCATGTTTTTTCCGTGTCCCACTGAAGTCTTGCACCCAGCTAGACATGCTGAAACGTATGTGAGTCCATTGTCTCCACACACAGGGTCCCACACATTGGAGGCACATTTGCAGTCAGAGTTACACTCAGAAAATACAGCATTTTCATGGTATGGAATGGGTTCGCTTGGAAATTAAGTTCAGACAGGTGTAAGAGTGTAAGAATTTTTTAATTCAGTGCTGAGGTCCGTGTAGTCCCTTCTGCGTGACAGTATTTTTGTCCTGAAACCCACCTCATATGCCCAGTATACATTTTCATAACTGAATCTCTACAGTATTGATCTGTTAGAGATTCTAACTTGCATTGATATTAAAGTGATTACTAGATTATAAAGAATTTTAAAACAAATAAAAATGTTTCTACTGACTTTAGCTGGCAGGTGTAGACAGAAAAGTAAAAGGAAAAGCTGAAAGGCTTTGAGGGGTCAGCTAGGCTACCCCCTAATTAAACACAGCTACCAACAGTTAACACAGTCTTATCAAGTACATCTTTAGCTGTTGGTAAAAATGCTCCAATGCTAGAAGCTAGATTCCTGGTCTCCACAGTAAAAAATACTTCTCTCTTAAAGCCTAGCCTAATTCTTCCTAGAGGTGATGAAGAATACAGTATTTCCTTCCACTTTCAGACATCCTTTGGGTATTGGGATCTGTAACAGAGAGGGATGTCTTCCCCATCTTCTCCTTTCTTGGTTAATTAAGCTTATGTATTTGCCATCTATTTCATGTCAGTGCTTACTAAGAGGATTCCCTGGTCCATCATTTACATTCTTAGTGAAAATGTTGCAAAGTACAGTACAAGCAACAATTAGTCTTCAGGTTCCAACAAATAAAAACATCTTTGACATCCTGCCTGTCCAGTTCCACGTTTTCAGCTGTGAACCAGTGAGGCTTGATAAATGAAATGTAGTGACAGACTGTTGAACTGTGGGTAAGTCTTCAAGGAGATACAGACAGGTTCACACTACCCATGAGGCACTCTGAGCAGGCTGGACATCAAGCGATGACAATCCATATGCTAGAGTGTTGCTGAGTCCCTTGGACAGCCAAATCCTAGCACACATCTCCTGTACTGGTATCTTCACCCACTCCAAGAAAAAATGACAGCCTGTAACTTTTAAACCCTGGTTCTCTCCTGAGAGAAGAATCTTCAGTAGGCATAAAAGCTTTGTTTTGGTTTACAGCAGGCTGAGAGTCTAGCATGTTGTGATCTTTCTATCTCTGTGTGGGAAAAGTTCTCTCTTATACCCACTTCACTCTTCTACTGAATACACTTCACTAGAAAATTGTCTCTGGTGTAGAGATAGCACTGTGTGAAACGGCACACACTGAGCCAACCTACATCAGTAATGATGCAATTTTGCTAATGTATTTCTAATTAATCTTTAACCAATGTTGTGCTTTGGCAAGCTGACACTCTGCTGATTAGCAAAACTATCACAATGACATATGGTAACGTTTACTTTCTCTTGAGCATTGCAAAAGCATGATCCTCTTTTAGCCTTGGTGTCATGGTATATTTTTTGAACTATTGCTGCCATGGAGAAAAACTTACTCACCCTTCATAGGACACTGTCATTCCTGCTATCAAATTGTTCTCACAGCCAACAAAAAAGTGCAAAAGACTGATCATGTAAGCCAAAAATGACATGGTAAATGCAAACTTGGTTGCTCCAATGATGCCCATTTTGTACTTTTTCATTATGAGCCCTCCTAGGAAAATCCCAATACCTACAGCAGGTAAGGATGTCAATCCTGAAAGAGATCATAGAAGGGGAATGTTAAAATAAAAGCATTATAGTGGGCTTAAGAGACAAAGTCTGTCCTCAGATTGATGTCCCTGGCAGCTTTATGTTCTATTATGATGACTCTAGGTGGTTTTGTGCTCACTTGTTAGATGTTGCAGGAATTAAAACTGCCACACCACATTGATTGTATATTTATGGTGCCCTTGCTATGATAATATATAATATAATATAA
>VZRW01012393.1:117611-159573 GCA_013398125.1 Aegotheles bennettii
ATATAATTAATATAAAATAAACACAATTTATTCTGGTCCCATAGGCACCAAAAGTTTGTGTGATGTCTTTACGTAATTCAAGGTCTGGAGAGACTTGTCATTTACATCAGCCTGTTCTGAAAGGAATTCAGTCCCAGAAAAAGCATGCCAGAACTTGTCCCCATGTACTGCTCATAGCATAAGCAGTCACTGCACAGCAAAACTCACCTATTAGAAAGTTAGATTTAGATGTTGATTGTCCATACTGCTGTTCCATGTACTTCGGATTGTAAGTGAAGAAACCAATAAAGCTATTGAACTGTAACAGTGAGCAACACAGAAATGTAAAGTACATTCTATTGCTCAATACTTTTTTCAGGGAGGTACAGAAACCTGAAAGAAAGGGATATAGGAGTTTGTTTTGAAAAATACATGGCATAATCTACAAAACTTTGGGCAAAATCCTTCTCTCAGTTGTCCTAGAGCAAGTCGTACTGATCTTAATTTACATGTGAGTGACTGAAAGCAAGATCAGATTCTTGAAAAACACCAGAGGTAAAGGTACAGGAAGAAAGTCCTAAAAGACAGAAGTAGGAGTTAAGGCCTGAGTGTTCTAGTGAGATCTGCACGTGAAGACTAAGGGGCTCCACACAGCAAAGACTTCTTTCAGTTTACATGAATATTATCACAGGTTCAAGACTAAGTGAGAGCTGCCTTTGTGGAGATGTCAATGCCTTCCACTGGGATCTGAACAAAGACAGGAGAATTTTACTAATGATGCAAAGGCATCTCTTCCCACGATCTTTGTACCCCTTTCTTAGTCTAATGACTGCACAATCAAAGTTCATATTCAAGCTTGCTGTATTTTCCTCCATCAGCAATGTGCCCCAGAGTGTCCATGAACTCTGTGATCATCAGATAAATAATTTGGCTTTCCATATTGAGAAAGCAACCTTCGATATTGGGCAGACACTGTTTAACATCTTTGTCAGAGACATGGACCGTGGGATCGAGTGCACCCTCAGCAAGTTCACAGACAACACCAAGCTGTGTGGGGTGGTCAACACACTGCAGGGAAGAGATACCATCCAGAGGGACCTTGACAGGCTTGAGAGGTGGGCACATGCAAACCACATGAAGTTCAACAAGGCCAAGTGCAATCCCCAGAACAAATACAGGCTGGATGGAGAATAAATTGAGAACAGCCCCAAGGAGAAGGACTTGAGGGTGTTGGGTGCTGAAAAGCTCAACATGAGCCAGCAAAGTGTGCTTGTAGCCCAGAAAGGCTGCATCAAAAGAAGTGTGACCAGCAGGTCAAGCGAGGTGATTCTCCCTCTCTGCTCTTGTGAGACCCCACCTGGAGTACTGTGTTCAGTTCTGGAGCCCCCAGTATAAGAAAGACGTGGAGCTGTTGGAATGAGTTCATAGAAGGGCCATGAAGATGATCAGAGGGCTGGAGCACCTCTCCTATGAAGAGAGGCTGAGAGAGTTGGAGTTGTTCAGCCTGGAGAAGACAAGGTTCCAGGGAGACCTTATGGCAGCTCTCCAGTACCTGAAGGAGGTCTGTAGGAAAGCTGGAGAGGGACTCTTTACAGGGGCATGTAGTGGTAGGACAAGGGGAAAAGGTTTCAAACTAAAAGAGGGTAGATTTAGACTGGATATTAGTAAGAAATTCTTTCCTGTGAGGGTGGTGAGACACTGGAACATGTTACCCAGAGAAGTTGCAGCTGCCACCTCCCTGGAAGTGTTCAAGGCCAAGTTGGATGGGGCTTTGAGTGACCTGGCCTAGTGGGAGATGACCCTGTCCATGACAGGGGGATTGGAACAAGGTGATCTGTAAGGTCCCTTCCAATCCAAATCATTCTATGATTCTATGATAACATATTTTTTGGGTCCTGATACAGAAACAATTTTTCCACTGTTCAAATTTCTTCTAGCACAAATTTTTAGAGGTAGGTGCCACTCAAGAGATGATACATTGCACATGATGCATGAAGAACTTCACAGGCTTGAAGAAGCTCTTTGATTTCTAATAATCTTTAGCAGATCCCTGATTTCCAGGAGGTAGCTACCTGGTTTAGACTGAAGTGCAAGGGAGGCAAAATATTCTGCAGAACTATTACATTCCTGCTGTATGATCTGCCTATTGCTTTTCACATTTATACAACAGGCGAAACACTTGCCTTTCATCATTACTGACCACTTCCTTGGCTTAGGTTTTTCAGGAGGAAGTGATGTCCTTCTGGTGCTCATGTTTTCCAAGAGACCATACGAAGTTTTGTCATTATTGGCTTTCTCAGGCTTTTTCAGACTCTTTGGCAGGAAGCAAAATGGAAGACCAGATAGGAAACTGGCTATTCCAGCTATTAAAAAACCAAGCCACCATGCACCCACCCAGCGGGAATCCTGTGGGGTGATAGTGATGCTCCCTAGAATCAAGGGAAACAGATACAAATCACCTAAATGAAGAAGTTGAATATTCCCACCCTTTACCTGTTAATACAGCTCCATTTGACAATGTCTGACTTCCAGTGGTAACAATAATCATCTAATGAGAGACCATTCATGTACTGAAGGCATCAGGAATCATACCCTGAATTTGATATAATGCTTCATCTGCCTTTCTACATCTTATGCTGACTGCAGTTTGGGCAGTCATGGCAACACAGTGGCCCTTATCCAACACATAGGAAACCAAAATGGGTGGCAAACAGACCTCAAGGTGTGAGCTCATTTTAGGGCTGATACATTTCAACTGACACCATCCTCTGCTAACCCGGGTTGTACAGGTTGCTATGAAGCAAATGGGCATTCTCTGTGGCATTGGCAAGATTAACCATGACTTTAAAATTCTTATTGCAAGGAAGATGAGAGTAATTATATTTTTATGAGAGTAGTTATATTTTTATGATTGTTGCATGCTGGCGTGTTTGGTGGTGGACAAACACTGTAAGACTTTTCAGTGCCTGACCAGAATTGGTTCACTGTCCTTATGCTCAAGTAAAATCAAACATTGGCTTGAAAAAGGGCTAAGACAAAATAGTTCATCTATCTGACTATAGGATCCTGAAGACCTGAAAACTTCTCTGTCCTGCTGGTAAAACAGGATCACACACTGCTGCTGCTACACTGGACCTTTCCCTGAAAAAGCTGTCACCCATCTGCATTGCCTGCCTCCCCATCAGGCTGGACTGGTGTTTGGGAAGGTAGGCTGGTTAGGAAACACCAGCTCAGAGATGTCTCCTGCCTCTTGCAGTGAAAGGGAGCAGGATGCAGGGCCATGCCGATCACTTACAGGGATTGCTCTGCTGGAATTTTGCCTATGTAAATACATACACATTTTCTTTTCATCTGAATATGCAAGTGCAGACAAAAATTGTATAATGTATTGCAAACCTTACATTAATTGTAAAAAATGTAAAAGGCTCAGCTGAAAATGTGGATAGGCCACCAAAATTGTAAAATTATTATGCTAGCAGAACCCTTTCATTAAGATACCAGTTCAGTGAAATATTTTGGGCCTGTGAGAGTTATTGGTACTAATTTAAGCATCTATTTTAATATTTTAATCCCAAAATGCAATTCTAAAATTTGTTCTCTGTCTAAGTCTGCCTTTAACCTAAAAGCTCCCAGTAATTTTATATAATTATAATAGTATCTAATAAAATTAATGAAATACAAATAAAAATTTAATGATTTTATAATAATATAATATAATTGATTATATTAATATAAGAACTTATACAAATGTGTAGGGGAATTTGTTAACAACAGGTATCAGTTTCCTTTCACTTTACCTCCATTTTGCTTACCTAAATCCACAAATCCAATGTCGACGTACAGTTTTGCACATAAAGATGCCAGCAGGAAAGCAAACATTGGGCCCAACATGGCTATTGTGTGCAAACATGCTGAAAATAGAATGAAGCAGATGCTGGTACATTTTAATTGTTGAACCTTTTCTTCTGCAAAAGATGATCAACCTCTTACACTACGAATCTCTCCGTTTACTTCATGTTGAGATTACCTACATACACAGGAACATCCTCTTCTCTAGCAAAATCATCAAGATAAGAGATGCCCAGTGGTGTGACTGGTGTCTCACCAATTCCACGTAACATGTTTCCCAGTAAGATATATATCCACATATTGGATGATGGTTCCTTCTCGCAGCCTGCAGATAATGAGAGTTTGTGCCTTTGTAATAGAACAGTTGAATGGGAAACAGTGACAAATCACAGGAAATTCAGCACACGAGACAATTATAGTTTAGTATGTGAGGTATTAACATCATTATCCTTATGAGAGATTGATGAAAGCCATCAGTCTCATTATACCTTTTAATAATCTTTTAATAACACTTTCCTCCACCTCCATTGTATTTGGTTTCTAGAAATACAAATAAGTATCATGCATAAGAATAAATGGCCATGTAAAAAAATGGCAGATAGGTATTTTCATAAATATATTATTTGGTATATATATATATAACTTATATCTTTAACTTGAGAAGTTTAAGATGGTTTCTGGGTCACAGCTTGGTTCTTTTTCTACCTACATCACATGCAAAACGACATGTAAAACAACTGTATTCCACATAGAACGCAAAATCATAGAAATTTCCATTTATTTCCAGTTAACTCTGTGCAGTTTCATGTCCTTTCATGCTATCTCTTCCCCTACCCCAACACCACATCCTGGGTGGCTGAATCCTTTCAGAAATTTCTTCACACACAGTCTCATCATCCCCTTCAGTGTCAGGGTGATTTTACTGCTATTTGGAAGTGTGAACATAGGAACCTGGGGATCTGGATACTGTTAATTTTATGTTTGCTGGATGTTTCTTCTCCAAATGAAAATCACAAAATGCATTTTAGTGTTGAATAATCCCATACAGGTATAGAGACCGAAGTTAGAAATCTAACTGAGCATCTTGCAAGGGGCAAGGATTTACTCTGCTTGCAACCACGAATAAAACTAGCTCCTCTGTACTTACAGCTCCTTACCTGATTGGGAGACTTCCAACAAGGTATTGTTCGCTTGTTTTTGTAGGGAACAGGGGTTTATGCTTGAAGTTAAGTTGGTTGAGGAAGCTGTATGTGATACTGTGTCATACTTATAACTGAAAACACACAATAGTAGGTTTAGAAGCAGTGTTCATGAAGGAAAAACTAGAGTAGTAGCATAGGAATCACTTGACTGCTGTTTCCCTAAAGAAAAAGGTATATTTGTTTAACTGTCAATCCAAAGTGCTAAAATAAAGAACAAATAAAAGTTAGAATCATCTGTCTAGAAGGTATAACGTTTTAAGCTGGAAAATTCAAAAGATCTTTTGAAAGTAATTCAGGCAGGATTGAAATGTAGGTGTCAGAATTTAGGGTCGGGTCCAAGTGAGATCCCTACACTGACCCCACAGCCAAGGAGAAAAAGAATGTGTTGAGTGTGAGTCCTCCTTTCCATTGCAGATACACATTTTGGGCTGGTGGGGGATGAGAGGAGTGAGGAAAGGAGCAGTCATCCTCAGGAGATACCTGTTTTCCTGATAATTGCCATTGGCTTTAGAAAGGTCTGTTGTACAGCAGTGGGTGAATAAAGTTATTGGCTAAAGTACATTCTTTATCTGTATTTACAGGGAGCAGAGCAATGCCATGGGGTGGCAGCTAAGCAGCTCAGGTGCTGGAAGCTGTTGGCTGCTTTAGCGTGATCCTTTTCATAGATATGAGCCCTGCCGAGGTGCAAAGTACAATTAGCTTAAGCAGAACAACTTGGTAAAGCACATTTTCTGCTTCTAGGAAGTGGGCTGGCTCTGTTAGACCAAGCAGGTTCATTTTTCAGGTTGAAACAAAGAGCATTCGTCAGAAGAGACAGTGCAGAACAGTTTCTTCACAAAAATTCAGGCACAGGTACCTGAGAAACTGTATGAGTTTCCCAGTGTAGATGAGCAAGATACGTAGTTTGGCTTAAGCAGTGGAAAATACAAGTCTGATGCTAGTGTCAGATGCACTATCATAATTTAAAAAAAAGTATTCCTTAGTGTTCTTTTTACAGTAATATATGTAAAATTATTCTAATACATTTAAGAGAGCAATGAAAAATGTCTTTGTTTATGCTATCACTGTATCAAACCCATCGGTAGAAACATTATGGAAACATTTAGTAGATCTCTGAGCCTGAGGAAGAGGAATAAAAATTAGCTTCACCAGCCACGGAAGATCAGTTTAACCAGCCATGTGCATTTGGAACAGGGAAAAACCCTGGTACCAGTTCTGCTAGCACTGACCCATCTGCAGGCTCTGCGTGAAGCTGAGAGGCTGCTTTCTGTGAGAAGCAGCTGTTTGCCACAGAAGAGCAAAACACACCATCTGACATAACAAGGCGCTGGTTTCCTCTTTCAAGGAGCAAGATTTCTTCTAATGAGCACGTTTGTAGGTTGGTTTCTTCAATGAGAAAGCTCTGAATCCCTGATTTTACTGGCAAGTTACTTGCTACTATAAATAAAGTCATATTTCAGGTAGAGATGTCATTCAATGAGATCCTGTCAATTAGATCAATGAGATCCTGTTCAAAACAGCACAAGTTTCAACTTATTCTGGAAATCAAATAGGTAGAATCTGTATCCTTCATAATTTTACTGTGCTTCATAATAGTTTGACTTTCCTGCCTACATGATCCTGACATCTCTATTAGCAACCAATGATATCATATTGTTAGGTTAACACTGATTTGTCCAGTAAGGTCTTCTTACAGTTAGCCATTCAGAAAGTGTATGTATTACATTAAAGCAACAGCACCAGCATAGTAGCATGGTTGAAGATTTTGCAAGGAACAGTATACTTTGTTTGAAATTTGAATTTTTATAAGATTTTCATAGATAGGTGTTTCCTCCAAAAAAAAAATAATTCTAATGATTTTGTAAAATAATTTCCTTCTTTGTCTCTTTTCTGAGCAAGTCTGAAATGTAAAGCATTTTGATTTTCTTGTTTTTTCAAGAATTGGAACTTCTACTTCAGAGGAACCACATTTTTCTCACTAGATATAGTGAACAGTGGTATGTGTGTCAAGCGCGATTCATTGCACATCGAGGTGAGGCTCTACAGGCCTTTGGAAAGACTTAATATACACCAAGTTTCATTCAAAAACCTGGAAAAAAGCAGTATCCAATTCCAACATTACATTACCTAAACTAATCTTGATTAGTACTTACTATCCCATGAAGAAATGAGGCATTGCTGTCAAAAAACTTCCCAAAGACATGATAAAGCATCCAGCAGCGATTACTTTGGGCCTGTGAAGTTTAGCTCCAAAGTAGCTTACAAATGCAATCACCAGCAAGTTACCTGGAAGGTAATGAACCAAAATTAATGCCAGATGCTGTGCCTCATATTTCCCTGAGCAGTTTCCTGCATGCTACAGAATATTAATTACCCATCTCAAAGCTCCCATCGATGAAACCAACAGTAGAGGACATCAGGTCAAACCTTCGTTCAATCTGAGTGATGGAACTTTTCATAATGGTACCAGACAATGCTTTACTGAAGTAGCTGAATGACAAGGCAGCGAGAAACGCCTGAGGAAAGATTAAGACAGAAAATGGGAGGTAGAGGCAGGGGAACTGGTCACAGAGAGATCAAGTATTTTTAAAAGTGTGTGGAACAATCGCCATCATGGTCTATGTCTGTTACCCAAATCGCAGTGACAACGTTGTATGTGAATTTTCACATACTCTAAAGCTACGGAGCACCGGGGTGGTCTCGCAGCAACATTTGCTCCTTGCTCTGGTTTTCCCTTCTGGAGAAGGCTGGTGGTAGGTGCTGCACTGGGAGCTGCTGCCTGCTTTAGGGGTCAGGTTTGAGATAGCCATTTTAATGACCAGAAAGCCTGATCTTCCCTGCATTGCTGGCCAGAGATTTTCCAAAGCAGAAATTCTATGGACTGTGGAGCTTGATTTTGACAAACAGCTCACTGACAGCTTACTGACATCCTGTGGATAAGTTTAACAAAAAGATGAGGCCCAGTGTTGGACAGACAAAATGGTGGTATTTCTAGATGTTGCAGAAATGTAAAATTCGCTAGAGGTAAAATGCCTAATCAGGATAGATTTACTGATACTAGTCAAATCTAAAATTAATCTTAGCCCCAGTTCTCTTCTACTTGGGCCACAGGTTACTTGTTTTAGGTCAGTTCAGAACTAGTTCTAACTCCAACATATCTATATATAGCCATGGCATCAAAATAAAGGCTTTCTGTGAGTCTTCATGATATCCCAGTATGTGGAAGGTGTTACAGACTGATTGAGTTCATCTCTGTTTCAGTTTATATATTTTGAAGTCTGTGGATTCAGGCTAAGTTGCTTGTATACCATATATCTCCTAAGGAAAAGTTTAATATTCTTTATTAATTTCATAGTTGCTTCCACCAAAACACATTGTGGCTTTTGCAAATAAAGATGCATTTGATAAAAAATTAAACTAAGTTTGTTTAAATATTATCCAACTATTTCAACATAGTCTAAAAACCAAATAGACTTATTGCTCACTGGGTAAACATTCCAATTCAACACAATGTTGGGCAAGTAAACAAAAGTAAATACAGATTTAGGCTTTGCAATATTATCTACTGTAAGAAATAAAGGCAACTCTGGAAGCAAAATCTTGAAAATAGGTATATTTTCTCTTTTTTTGGGTCAGAAATTAAAGGAAAAATCTTGCAAGTGCAGTTTTTGTCCTGACATACTTTATATTTCCTGAGCTCAACTGGCAAAATATCTGTGAGAACCACTTCTCATATTTTATGCCAGCAGTGCTCTCGGGGGTTTTGACTGAAATCACAAACTGCTAATAAGCATGAAAACACAAACAAAAATGGGTATTTTGGGTTGAAAGTGCAATCCCCAGGTAAACCACAAAACGTTTGATGGGAAGATGAAGGAGAATAACAGTTTTTCATTTATTCCCTTCAAGGTATTTGGTCTCTTAAATTCTACTTGCCATAAATTTAGACACAGATGCACAATCTTGCAGCATTGCTCACATATATGATGGTGAAGTTAGTCCTGTGAGTCTCCCAGAGAGATCGGATTCTATTTGTACAGGTGTATATAGGTGGCAAATGTGAGTCAGATAAGAAATATAACAACCTTTGCTTGATGCTTGAGCCAAACTGTTTTGAATGCTTGAGAAGCTTGCAATTACCTGTTCTGTTTACATTAATTTTCCATTTTACAGACCTTTCTATAGAGAGAAATGGGTCCCTGATTACAACTCCACTGAGCCTATGAAATTTAACCTGAGATGTAATTGGCTGAAGGAGTCAAAACATAAACCCAAACACATCAATGTCAAAAGAAATCTTGTCCTTATAGTATTTGCAACTCAGGCAGCAGCGGTAAATACCAAGGCTTCAACATGAAAACAAAATCTCATTAGTTTACTTGCTTTGTTCAATCTATTCTTCTTGTGCTCTCCTGAAGGCTTGTGTGCTTCTGGGAGCCACTGGACTGTTTGACCTACAGCCCTGGATTAGATAAAAGTCCTGGAATACGATTCACCTCACCTTATTTTGGCCTTACAAGAACTGGTGGTGATACCAACCTCCAGACCACAGTGTATCATAGCCAACTATTTTAGCCTGCTACTTGTCTTCCACTGGAGGTCGCTACCTCTCTCTGATGACCAAAAAGGGGATCCACCTATGAACAACTTGTGAGCAAATATGGTAGATTAGGAATTTTTATTTTCTTTAAGACAAAGATAAGATCCAATCATCCCCTGTACCTCCAAAGTGTATCAAGTTCCAGAAAAGATAGGGGGCAAAGGAATGAAGTAATCTGGCATGTCATATCTTGAACATAATTTCTTAACAAATAACAACAGTAATTTGTGGTGATATTGAGAAGGCAACAAACCTTCAAGCCAGTGCAACAGGAAGTCTTCTTTTTCATGGTCAGGTTTTCGTTTGTTTTGTCATCCAAAATCTGGGCAGGTCTTGCTTCCTGATTGGAGTTATCAACATTGCTGGATTCGGTTTCCACTGTCATGGTGGATTTCTTTACTGAATGATCTGAACCCAAGAGAAAACAATAATAGATACAAAACACATATGACAAAATAGAGTTGCTTAAGACCTTTCTGATGAAACAGCAGTTTCAGGAAAATGCTGAGATGTTGAAACCAATCTTCTAATTGGAAAGGATTTGGTTCAATGACTTGGGTGTTTCAAAGTGTATATTTGTTTAAATTCTGAAGTACCTTGTTTTGACATTTTTTTTTCAAGTGAAATGGTTCTTCACTCTCCCTACTGTCCCCACTCCCCTTCGGCACATCCTGTAGCCATAGATGTAGCCAAATCTTTACCCTCCTTTGATATAACATATTTTTATCTATTTCAAAGTTATTTGAGGAATATAAACACTTGCCCATTTGTACAACTCCAACTATAAACAGAAAAGGTTTCTGAAGAAAGATGGAGATGTCACTACAGAGCCCCTTGGAGAAAATGGGTCACTTGAAATAAACCCTCTTCAGATGTGCAGATCTTGATATACAAGGGAGACAGGATTATTGAAGCTAATGTCCCCAGGTCAGAACTCAGAAATCAAAGCTTACAGGAACTGATTTATTTCACCTTTCAAAATAGTGTCCTTATTTAAAAAAAGGGTGAAGAAGGTGGGGGGTGGGGGGTGGGGGAATCACAAGACAAGTTTTCCATGCTTGAATGGAGCTGAAAAATTTAGATGAACTTTTCCAATGCTGGAAAAAGTCCATCTACAATTGCAAATTGCTCTGCTACAGGCCATATGGCAGAATAATACTTGTCAGAGCATTTAAGGGTAGGCAAAAGGTAGGCTCTAATGTGCTATGATAAAGAACATTTTTTGTCACTCAGGTGGAGGAGGATTAAGGATGTTTAAGACAAATCCCCAAAGAGAGGTTTAAACAACTTGAGAGTTACTTGGGCTTAAGTTCCTCAGCATGCCCTTAGGTACTATTTCTGGCATGAACAACTCCTTTCCTTCCCTGCTGTTCATATCTACTTCCAAACTCTTGATTTATGTGAATTCCACTGCTTCTGTGGCTGTGCTGTAAGTCTTGGTCAGAAAACTTATCTGCACAAAAAAAGAAAAAAAGCTTTTCCTTCCCCTAGTCTCCTCAGATAGGAACAAGAAGCAAAGGAAAGGATTTCCTCAAGTCTGCACATCTACCAACAGAAACGTATGAAATTAGATTTTTAGTGATCAGGAAAAGTTAATACACAAAGGCTTTTGAGCATTTGGTCCTCTAAAAGTTATCTGTCTCAGTGTAACCTGAAGATACTAGCTTTTCCCTGTTGTCATGATGCACTAATGACTACAATAAGATGCTGGGGTAGCATGTCATTGCAGGTCACAAGGCTAAAGAAACGGGGTTTTTTGAGAGTTTGAAGGTACAACATGACTTAGAATCTCAATATAAGTAGAGAAGGAGTGAAGGCAGAGAAACCTGAAGATAGAAGAGGCAAAGGAGAGAAAAGAGACAGTCAGTTATCCATACGTGTAACTGAAGAAGTTTAGATATAAGGAGGCTATCACAGAAAATGTTTCAGAGAAAGACTGTGAAGGCACGATGAGGGAGAACAGTAAGATTGAAAAGTACAAGCAGTGTTAAAAAGCAGGTTAAACAGTTAAAGGTGAATAGTCAAAAAGACATCCAGAGGCAGAGGTTAGGGTACCAGGCAGGATAAAGGATAAAAAAAAAGAGAAGAAAAATAAAGCAAAATACATCTTCCTGGGGCAGAAGTTGCTCGATGCACATGGACATGTGTCAGCTCCTGTCACTGATGGATGACACATCACTGCTTTGCAAAGATGCTACTTTAGCTGGGGAAGTCTAGGACGGGGGGAAGAAAACAAACAGATGATGTAGCTGTGCTGGAGAAGTGTTAGAGTGAGCTATGTGCAAAGATCAACAGTTGGAGCTGCTGGCAGCATCTCCTCCCATTCTCAGTTGACCCTGACCCACGTGGACATCTGCTGGAGATAGAAGAGATCAGGGCTGGGGAAATGCCATGCCACAAGAAGATCAGAAAAAAGATAAAAGGTCAATTCACAATTTATGTCAACATACATTAGCTGTTCAGGCTAATTTATTTCAGTAGTGTTATTTTCCATGTTTAATAATCCAATGATCTGGTGGCATGCAATGGAAAAGTATGAAGCTTTCTGCACCAAATGTGTCCTTTCACTAATACAATTTCTCTAAAACTAATGTGCTTTACCTGCACAAGCTGTTCTGCTGTATTAATGACCTAAGGTAGTTGCATTTGCAGAAAGACCAGATCAGTCAAATAATACATAGATGTTGTTTAGGTAGTCAATCAACCCAAACAAAAATCACCCTGACCTCCTTCCCAAGCAAAGAAAACAATCCTCTCCCCAAAAGAAAGCATAAGGGAGAAAAAACACCCCACACCAATAAAACATGAACCATACTATGAGAATGAAGGTTAACACTCTTCCAGTTCACTTTTGCATGTAACATCTGACAAACTCCTTCAATCTTGTGCTCTGTACAATGTCTTCTGAGAAACACTTTGGGTGGGGGAAGATCAAGGCTCTTAAGCAATAATCAGTGTGGATCATTTCTGTTGGTGGGAGCTGGGAGCTTTCACAGCATTGTGGGAAGCACACGACACCTTGAGAGCTCATTCTAGAGTACAGCAGGCAGCCTTGTAAAGGACAGCCTCAGACTTCTTCAGTGCTTCAGGGTATATGACCTCAGAGAGGCCATGGCCTAACTCTGTGCCAGTTAGGTAGATGAGCAGTTCCTTACTGAACATTAAAAAAATTCAAGCTTGGTATTCTGCTCCTTAATGATATGCAAATTATAATGATTAAGAACTCCAATTTAAATACCTTAGCACAAATAACAGGCAATCAGTTTACAACAGTCAAGACAATAGTTTGCCACAGGTTTTGTAGGTTCTTATGAAAAAAAATACAATGACTGAGGAATTTTCAGAATCCAACAAAGACACTGTAAGTCCTTGGGCTGTTTCTCACCACAGTTGCACTCTCAAGGGCTATACCACTATCCAGTAGACTAACACATCACAAATAAAGAACCACATTTCATGCAGTGATTTATGGAACTGTACTGATTTACACTAACTGCAGTGTTAATCCAGTTGTCTTGTTGATTTTCAAATACATTAAGGAATCATAGTAAGACCTATTAAGTTAACCCAATAGGAAAAATAAGTATCACAGTGTTGTGCAAGCCTCATTGCTGCCTGCATTGTTCAAGAAATATGACGTTTACTGTCCAGAGACACATGTACAAATGTACAGTGTCATCATTAAAGCATTGACATTTACAACAGTAATGTTACTGGTGTTACTGGTCACAGGAAATGCACCTAGTACTACACAGGTAATGTTCTTTAGCTACAAACACAAAAATGGCAACATTCTAAGGTTAAGGCAAACAAAACGAATATTAAAGAGATTCCTACCTAGGTTCTGTATCCACAACAGCAGTTATACAACCACACAAATGCTCAAAAGCCAGAGTATTTGCTCCTTAAGCAAACCAGGGCTGGTACCTGGAAGAGGAATCATTAACTTCTAACACAAACTATGGTTTAGGCAGTTTTAATCTTGTCTCCTCCCAGTTCTGCCCTCTGTTAAGGGTCCCAAAATACATGTTTATCCACAGTGGTCAAAAATTAATTAGGTAGAAAATGTGCAAATGTGTTCCTTTTGTACACTCTTGTGAAACACCTTTTTTTCTGAGCTTGTCAAGTAATTGTTCATACTCTCCCAGCATTTAAAAATGAGGTGCCCCAACTTTAGAAGTGCTCCTGGTTGCTGGTAGCTAAAATGTATTTTGAACTTTCATTTTCATAGTCTATGGCTAAAGTCCATTAAGCTAAGACTTGCTGGAGTCAGCCAAAGGCTTGCAGGAAGAGAAAATACAATGCCTTGGGTATATTGAACAAACTGAGTGTTCAAGAAACACTCATGCTTAGAAGATTAAACAGATTTATAGTTCAGTGTTATTAACAGCACAGGCAAACTCAATGTGAAAGTATATTGGGGATATGTGTACTTTGGAGCAGCCCTTGATCTACTTACATCTTTAGTTCAAGGAAACCTGAGCTGGTTCCTGGGAAGTATGTTATTTGATTGCACCCTTGTTGTGCATTATGCCTGGTTCCTGAGAGTAATTGCAGTTAAAAGAGAAGTCATTCTTAAAGCATATGAACCATGACAACTGTCTGCCTGAATGTTACACCAAAACGTGCTGCTCCTAATAGCTTGTGTGCCCCTCCCTGCCACAGCTGTCACCACACCCATTCTTTTACTTGCTATGAACAATTACAGTCTACTTAATAACTCTGACTTTTGGATAATCTAAATTAAATTTTGTCTTCAATATTGCTGTCAATGATACCTTGCACTGCTTGTAGTTTTTGTGACTCTCGACCAGAGAATTCCCTTTAGCTTCCTAGAACAAGAAACATCATGATCAAGAAAATGGTAGTCACTCCAAAGTTATGTGTCAGGGCAATTCAATTGCAACTATTAGTAAAATTATGAAATAAGAATGCAGGAGGAATCCAGATCACAAATCCAGTCCGCAAAATCAAAAGCATATTTTGTGAAAAGACAAAGTCCTGCCTTGAGAACGTTAAGAATTGCGTTCCCTCCCACTTCATCCACTTCTAAAGCTACTGCAAAAGATCGGTCTTCTGGTGCATAGGAACCTTCTTTTAATTTTCAGTCATGATCCAGTCATACTTTGAACTAACAGGGTCCTCTCAATCTGATATTTAGGACTCAACCTTGATCATAAATGAAGAGAGCACAGTTTTTCAATCTGTTTTACCAGGTAAACAAGTTAATCATAATTAATAATTTCTTGAAAAGCAGGCTGTCTTGATTCTGAAGCACATCCTCAGAGCCCTTGGCTTCAGTGCTTTCTATCTGTATCCATATTTCATCAAAGCACATAGATAAAACCATATATAATATTCTAGATGTAATCTTACCTGTGCCACATCTTGAAATATTAACTATTCTTTATTCCTAGCCTTGTCTGATATATTCTAAGATTGCATACAGCATTTTCAAAAAATCATCTTTTTAAGGGTAGTTCCTAGTTATCTACAATTAACAGGTACAATCAGGGTTTTCTCAGAACTTTCTGCTAAGGTGCTCCTACCCTGGAGCAGAAATTCCTGGTTTTGGCCATGAGCTGTACAACTTTTTATATTTAACATTGTATTCTAGTCCTATTTTGACATTCTCAGGTTTGTTCTTCTTTTTCCCTTCTATAATATCCAGACTCTCCTCTGTTTAACCATTCCATCCAACTTTGTGGCTTTCCTGTTTTGTCAAAAAATGAAGCTGGAACGTTGCCCGTAATATCTTTAGAAATCTAATAACAGTAATGAAAACTAGAGACACATACTGGTGCCTAACTGGGAAACCTAAAATACATGGGTCTTATCTGTTGGCTTCACCAAAGTTTCGGATGCCTTCCAAAAGAAAGCAATCTCAGAGAAAAGCTTAGAGAAAGTCTTAGAATCACAGAATAATTTAAACCAGAAAGAAACTGAAGATCATCAAGTCCAATACCTGCACTAAAAGCAGGACTAACTTCAAAGTTTGCTGGTGTTTCTCAGGTCTCATCAAGTTTAGTTTGGGATGGAAATCTCCAAGGAAGGAGGTTCTACAGCTCCCTTGGCACCTGGTTGACTGTCTGACCACTCTTACAGTAAATTATTTGTATGCATAGGCTTATATGTATGCATAATTGGAATCTCCTTGGCTACAGTTTGTGTTGATTGCCTCTCATCTTTTTGCTGTGCGCCACCTGTGCTCAGGAGAGTGTCTGGTGCTGTCTTCTGTACAAGCTCCCATTAGATAGCTGAAGAAAGCAGTAAGATCCATCATTCATTCAACTTGATTCAGTTTCTGATCAATATCTGTCTTGTTCTGAAGAGCCTCAAACCAGACACAACATTACAAACACAGCCTGACAAGTACTCAACAGAGGGAAAGAACCACTTTTCCAGATCTTCTGGTCTTTAATAATTGTAGCCTAATACGTAGTTAGTCTTGCATGCTGAAAGGTGCACTATCATCTCATGTTTAATTCACTTTCTACCAGGACACAAAGGTCCTTTTGTGCAAAGCTTTCTGTCTAGCTGACTCCCTTGACATATTCTGTGGACAGATTCATTCTCTCCCAGGTGCAGGGCTTTGTATTTTCTTTTGCTGAACTTCATGAGCTCCTATAAGCCTGTTTCTTCTGCCTCATCAAATCTCCTATGTCAATCTGCCTTCCAGCACACAAATCACAAATTTCCTCATTTTGGCGTCACATGAACTTTCTGAGAGAATTTCCAGCCCCATTCTAGAAAGGAAGTTGTTGACCATTATCAGCTGAGGAACTGGTGACTGCTGAGGAACATCACTAGCAACTGTCCATTAGCTTCTGGGCTTTGAAATGTTGATCAAAATTTCAGATTATCTAGTTTTCTACCTATCCTATAGTGGATAGACTATATCTCACCTCTTTGGCTACCTGGAGAGATGCTCTTTTTGACTAAGGGAGACTGTGCCAAAGGTCTTGCTAAAGTCCCAGAAAACAACATGTGCTGCTCTCTCCTTGTCCACCAGACCAGTCAACCCATTGTAGAAGTCTTCTACAAATTACAAATTACCTAAATGAAGAAGTTGAATATTCCCACCCTTTACCTGTTAATACAGCTCCATTTGACAATGTCTGACTTCCAGTGGTAACAATAATCATCTAATGAGAGACCACTCATGTACTGAAGACATCAGGAATCATACCCTGAACTTTGTGTAATGCTTCATCTGCCTTCCTACATCTTATGCTGACTGCAGTGTGGGCAGTCTTGGCAACACAGAGGTCCTTATCCAACACATAGGAAACCAAAATGGGTGGCAGACAGACCTCAAGGTGTGAGCTCATTTTAGGGCTGATACATTTCAACTGACACCATCCTCTGCCAACCCGGATTGTGCAGGTTGCTATGAAGCAAATGGGCATTCTCTGTGGCGTTGGTGTTGGGGATCCAGGCAAGGCGATGTGTCCGGGACCCAGGCGAAACTAGACGATGTATTCCCAAGATGGCAGCAAGCTGCCCCGGAGCGCTGGGTGCGCAGAAAGCACAGAGCCGGCCTCCTTTCTCAGCTCTCAATGTTCTTGCTGATATCGTAGGTAGAGTGGTTTCTCAGACTCCAAGTCGCAGAGCACGTCCTGCTCCTTCCCCCAGTACCCAGGCACTGAAGGTACTCTGGTGCCTCAAGCCCTGCCTTTCATGGTCCACCCCCTTGTTAGGCCATTAGCTTTATTATTACCAAACAATTAACACCTGAGTGTGATGACCAGGAGGGTTGCTCTGTCAATCAACAATCAGGTGTAGCCCTCTGGTCATCCTCTACAGTTGGCAAGATTAACCATGACATTAAAATTCTTATTGCAAGGAAGATGAGAGTAATTATATTTTTATGAGAGTAGTTATATTTTTATGATTGTTGCATGCTGGCGTGTTTGGTGGTGGACAAACACTGTAAGACTTTTCAGTGCCTGACCAGAATTGGCTCACTGTCCTTATGCTCAAGTAAAATCAAACATTGGCTTGAAAAAGGGCTAAGACAAAATAGTTCATCTATCTGACTATAGGATCCTGAAGACCTGAAAACTTCTCTGTCCTGCTAGTAAAACAGGATCACACACTGCTAATTAAAAAAACCCCAACACTGTTGCCCCCTGCAATTTCTCTAGAAGAGTCAAGTATATCCTCACACTGAGTTGATCGTGTACTTAGAATTAACTACATGCAAGAGGTCAAAATTCATGGTCCTACGAGAGATGTGGGCCTCTTCTTCTCAGAGGTGGGGATTCTTCATGTTCTGTTCTGGCACAAAACAGCAAACATTCACTTCAGCAGGTTTCTTATCCATGACTGACTTTTTCTAGTCACAAACTAGGCATCTTGGCCCTTGACTACTGCTCTTTATTGAAGGATGGTATACGATACTTCTGCTAAGCTGCGTGGTTACTGATGTTCCATCAAGGGCACACACACACAAACACTTATGTCCTTGTCCTTCAAACGTGTGTCACAAGCTCCACTATTATGCTTGGACTTTGCAAAGATAAGTATTCCCTCTTGTTTTACAGTGTTTTTCGATGAAGCCTTGCTTTCCCAAGGTTACATTTTCAGGTTGTCTTCAGATGTGTTAGCAGTCCTACCCAGGGAGTTTTTTTACCTTTTGATCCTAAAAATGTGAAAAAGCATGGAGATAAATGTACTCTGTAATTTGGAAGTAGCAGAACCCGTAGAAAAAGTGCCACTTTCTTTTTCATATACTAAAAGAGGAAACAGTGTTCCCTTGGTTTCCTCATTCTCAACATACGAATACACAGCAGTTTCTCCCCATTTTTTTCTAATCCTGTATATACCAGTAATTTAAATTTTTCAGGAATTAAAATATCTTTTATACTTTGCTTTCAGTGTGGCTGAGGAGAATTTTTCTATATTCAGACTACTGTTGTCCAAGCTGCCTGTGAAAGCATTCACATTCAAAGCTGACTTCTTGAACAAAGAACTGTTGACCAGAAGTACCAAAATGGAAAATGGGAAACTGGTGAAGTCAAAGCAGACTATGGCCTCACACCTGGAAAAAACCACATCTCATCCTTTTTTTGACATCCAAGCCCTCTCATATGACTGTAACTTACACTCATGGGGAAAAAATGGGTTACGATAGCAAAAATTCCCTTAATAAGAACACTGAGATATCAGTAACTGCTGATTACTCCCGAGACTAAAAACAACTCTTACAAAAAACACACTAAGAATCACATTTACCACAGGAGCTGGTTGCAGACTCCTCCAGGCAGAGGGTGGCAGCAGACTCCCGCCAGAAGAAGTGGCTGCCAAGACATCAGCTCTCAAGGGGTGAGCCAACAGCGGCAGGGAGCAGTCGATCAGGCGGAGGCCGACTGCAGTAGGCAGCTTTGATTAGAGCCCTTTTTATTCTCGGGACACTAATCCCTGAATAAACAAAATCAATGTATTTTAAAATTTAACTCTTATGTAACAAACTAAGTAAAAGGGGTGGTGTAGAGCTAAGCAGATGTTAAGCTACTACAGGAATCCTGAGAACATGAAAAACTTTTACAATAATGGAAAAGGTTTGTTGGTGCTCCTGGTTCAGCTTGTTGCTGTAGAGCTAACAAGAAAGAAAAGCATGCTGACAAGCTGATTTGGTGTCGCCATCTTAGCTAGTGTCTGGGACTTGTTCCTTCCACTGGTCAGTGAAGCTTTTGTCTTTCATAAGAACACATTGATAATTTGTCATTGATTTGCATTATGTATCTATCTGCGGAAAAGTAGACCGGGATGGACTGTTTTAATATTATTTATTATTTTTCATTTAAAATGGTGCTCTTTAATGCTGATTGTACAGCTTCTCTTTGTGTTCAGTCTTAATCATCAGCTTGGTCTGGAGTTGTTATTATGCCACAGAATTGAAGGTGAGTAAGTCATAGACTGGTGAGAGTACTTAGACTTTTGTAGGAGCTAGTCTAAATGTGTCCTGTATCATAGCATAACAGCAACAAAACCCACACATACTTTAGGTGAAATCCCCAACACAAAACCCCCACCACCTTTGCATGGGCTGGGATATTACCTGAGAGATAAGGACTGGTAAAAAAATTATGGTTCACCTAATTGAATACCTGGCCTTATACACAACACAACTTCACTAAGCTGTTCGTCTGTCTTGTTATACTAGAGCAGACCTTTCATAAGACTGGTCAAGTCCTGGTTTAAACACTATACATGACAGAAAAATCTATAACAACCCAAAGACAGTTGTTCTAGTGGAAAAATATATATCTTATTTCTAGTTCAGTTTTGTCCTGTTTGATTTCCAGGCACTGGCACATGATCTGCCTTTGTCACCAGAATCAAATAAACAGATTTTTGCTGACTGCATAGCACTTTCACAGGGTGTTTTCTAAACCAGCTCCTGTTTCTCAGCATCTTCTTTTAGAGGTGCCAGCATCACAGGATTAAGGAGAGGGTTTTGGTTAACACTGTGTACAACCACCTTTCAAAGTTATCTTGCTCAACAGCCATGAGAGAAATTTTCCTGACCTGGTCACCATCAAGCTGTGAGAATGTGTTCTGCTTGCTCTCCAGTAAATCCTTTCCTTACTTACTCTCTTCAAAATTCAATTAGCCGTATTAATCTGTGGCAAACTGCTGGTTAACCAACCTCCTGATGATACTAACTACATGCTGCTTAAGTAAGGTCATTTTAATGAGCACTCTACATCACCTTTAAAAGGCCCCACTTCTAAATTGCTCTCATCTTTTTTATGGCAACTGTAGACTTTCTTTCTTCTCAAGACGGATTAGTACTGGATGAAGAACTGCCTCATGCAACACTTGCTTAGCTATGCTTCAGGGTAGAAGAAGAGACAAGCAGCCTGAGTCAGACCTATGATCCCTTTAGCCCAAAGATTCTTGCTGACAGAGGCTGCTCTACAAGGAGGGGCAAGTTTGAGGCTGAGGGGCAACCCAGTGTACACCCAACAACTGATCAGGGTCAGCAGAGCTGAGCAGCAACAGCCACGGGTCTGAGCCTCAGGCCAGTGACCATCAGCCAAAGGCAAGTTAAGAAGTCAGGTCCTAGGACCATGCTGGAAACCCAGACAAGAATTCAGGAAGAGCGAGGGAGAGGGCTCAGCACATGCAAACCTCCAAAATGGCTCAGCTCAGGGCTGCGTGTGCAGGCTGGAGCTGAAATGGGGTTCTGGAGCCCATGGACGGAAGTGAACCGGGGCCCCAGGAAAGGCAGTTCAAGGCCACTGGTGGCCTGAATGCCCTGACAGGGAGTAGCCAGTGGAGGATGCTCAGGTAAAGTGAGAGTCAGCTGTATGTATGATATATCTACCACTTTCCCAATAGCCAGTTAGTTTCAAAATACAAGAGAAGTCTTGAGCAGTACTGAGAGACAAAGGCAGGTACCTAATGATTCACACAAGCTATATTTTCTATAGCTACCTTTTTCCCCTTTGGATCTAGTATACAAAATTTCTTTGTGAGGATTTCTTAAGTCTCACATCTGCTGTATGAAAAGCCAACTCATTTGCTTTGAACATCCCCTCTACTATCTCAGTTTAGTGCTCCCTAGTATTTGTAATGGAAGAGGTGGTGAGCAGCTGAACCCTAGCGACACTTCCTATGCCACTTACAGCTCTCCTTTTTGTTATCTTTTTTCCACACTAATCAACCCTTGTCTCTCTTGCCATTGATCATCCTTGTAGTCTTACACATAACCATGCTTTCTCATATGTTCTTTCATTCTCCAGGGACATATTTTTTTATTTTTGTTTTGGCCTGGCACTTTCTGAGGTGGTTTTTACACTTTTAAGAGTCTTCAATAATTTTTTCCCCCTTCAACTAGTCAGTATTTAAATCTGTGTAAACTTTTATCCCCATAAATCTACTATTGGTAAGATGAAACTTTACCTCTGTTCATTATGCTGTACTCACTAGTTTTCAATATTCTCCTATGCTCTTCCTCTGTTAAACAAGTGTACTGACTTCATATTTCTCATGATTATAAATACTGCTTCTCTATTTACAAATACTTTTAATATATCCCTGTGACTTAGCTACTTGTTACTTTATGCACTATGCACTTTCTAGCTTCTAGAGAGGAGTAACTTTTTTCTTCTTTCAATGTTATGCAGAATTAGGTTGCACATTTCACAGTTAAACTGAGTTGTGTCATCAACAGTGAAACCAGCCAAAGTGGTAGTGTCAATGATGATAATAATCATGCTGCTGTTTACAAATATTACAATAGTTGTTTCATACACCATTCTTATTCATTATTTTGAGCACATTGAGGAAGCAACCTAACATTATTCAGCCTCTGTATTCATTTAGATATGTTCGCACTGCTTGATCTCTGTCTTTTGGCAATTCCCTCAGATTACAGGATCATATCTAACAATTTAACAGGGGCACAAGGATGGGATGGCTGTTCTACTGTCGGTGACCTGAAGAGACTTCATCCTATACTGATGTTTCCTCCCTGTCAAATTCTGAGCTGCCAAATGAGCTATAGGCCAAATGCAATGTTCCCACAGTCTACTGACCTCATCTTTTTGCCTCTTTCATTTCTTAGAATACCCTGATGTTTCCATCCTGACATGATTAGAAATGATGTGCCTATAAGTAAGACATGTTATGTCACTTGAGAGTTGCATTTTTTCCTGGGAGGTAGAAGAGAAAATGTGCTCTGGCTCTCATGTCCCAGGCCTGGTTGCACATCCCATCATGTGACATGGCCTGGTACCCTTGCCTTCTACTGTATGTGCCAGTTAGGGTACTTGCTATAAGATGAAAATGGACGGATAACATTTTTACATGTAATATAGCTCGTGGGCACTTCTTAAGAAGGTTGTAAGTTCCACTCTGGCCTCAAAGGCTGACACCGATGGTTGGGAAATTCCTCAGCCCATTCTTTTAACAGTCTCACCTTGTAAAAAGGAAACACATATGTTTTGCAGCCTCTCAATCGTGGTTTGATAACTCTAATTCTAAAAAGAAAATAGAAACCCCAAATTTGTAGACCTTTGTGAGACATTACCAGTTGAAGATTTAGTTTGAGAGGAAGAATTTTGGTAGGAAGAGCCTGACAGATCCAGATTCCTTAGTGCTCAGACAGTTTGCTCATCTATTATAACAAATCCAGAGTATGTATCTCTAGTCAGACACTCATCCATGCATTCACATTAGTACTTAAAGTAGCAGACCTGAAAGTATTTCGAAGTGGGAATGGAGTATGTGTGCTTGGTAACATACACTGTTATCATTGCTGAAGATGAGAGGAAGAGCGTTCATTTTTAAACACGAATGAAAACAAGTTAGGAATCATCCCCATTTGTTTGACACATACAACATCAAGCTGAGTGAAATGCAGACATCCCTCCTTCTTTATTCCAGTGTGTACTGAAGTTGGCTTGTCCCTGTCTTTGGCTGGATCTGACAGATCATTGCTATGAAAAGTGCCCTCCCAGGGAGGCTATGGAAGGCTCCAAGTGTATCTTTTACTCCTGGATCATGATGTGGCTTGGCATTTTTTTCTGTTTTTATGGTGATGTAGTATGAATGAGATCTGCGACGGGAATGCCAGTCTTAGTGATTCACCCTAGCCATAATGCTTCAATTAGTCCCATATTCACAAACATTCTAATTATTTTAATATTTGTCTAGTTCAAAATCCAGTTTTACAAGTAAAGTGAACAGCCACAGCTCTCTAGTAGCCCATTGTCTGTAGCCTCCAATACTCATCTGGGGGGACAAAGAGCTGGGATTGGAAATCAGGTTTCCCATATTCCAGGCCACTATCTAAACACTCATCCATGGGGCAAATGATGGGTGGCATTGGTCCTTCCTCTGGCAACTGCATTTTTTCAAGTGATAGCTTTAAATCCTTACCTTCTGCAGATATTTGGTGCGTAAGAAAGATCCTTCTTCTTGCTCTTCCTATTGAATGGATTAGGTAGTTTCCCAATGGCACACTGTAAACATTTATCATTGATAGAACTCAGTAAACCCCATCCTTATACATCTGCCCCTTCTCATGCATCCCACAAGAAAGGCTTCACATTTGCCTCTGACCTGCAAGTTCAGCTAGGCAGCAGGGCACCTACAGTCACTGCTGAGATGCAAGTGATGTGATATGAGACTGTTTTTGCCAATATTATGATGGAGGGTGAAGCCTGCCATTCATCATGTGCTCTAAAATTCTAGTTGCTTTAAACGACATCATTTGTAGTAGTGGAACTGTCACTATCTTTTTCAGTGCAAGTGTTCTTGTGATTTTGTTCCATGTTAAACAGCTCTCCACTGTAGTCTCCACTCCAAATTTATTTAATACCAAATATTATCAAACTACAAAAATTATATATAAAGGGATACTATGAAGCATATCTTAGTTGCAGCTAGCAAATACAATAAATTAAAAGGAAAAGCCCCAGATCACCTGGTCTTTGAATTAATTTTATTGTTCCCAAGCTGTCTTGTCATAGCTTTTTAAAAATAAATCATATGTATCTTGTATCATGGTGTTATTACATTGCATAAAATGCATGGAATTATTTAGTACACTGAGTACTAACAAGTTGTAAGAAACTGTTGGAAACTTAAAAAAGCTCTATTTTTATTCCAGCTTCCTTTGGACTATGCTTTTGTGGTCTCTTTGACTAAAATGACAAATTTTATTGCTGTCATTGTTGTGCTATAACAGACCCACTTGAAAAAGAATCCCTAACCACACGATTTGATGTCCTAAGTGTCATGGGTTGAATTCAGGAGATGCCCAGAGCCTGTAGCTGATTTGTCCTTCCAGCAAACCACGCTCCTCTTGTCCATGCTGCACTGCTTGCAAGGGTGAACTATGTGCAGAATATCCCTGCACCTTCCAGGCTGCCAAATTTAGTCTTGTGCACCAGCTCCTCTTGGGTTGGTACCATGGAGGAGAGAGCTGCAGTGCAGCCTCCAGACTACCCCTCACACACAGGAGGAAGTCGAGAAGCAGCAGTGACTGTTGCAGCTTGACAAGGAGAGATGGGGCTGAGGGGCAGCCATAAAACTGGCTTCTTGGTGAGGGACCAAGCTGTATCTCACCTTCATAAAAAATCCCCTCACTTGAGTGGCACTGACTTAGCAGGACAAATGGTGAGCAGCGTTTTCAGAGCTGTACGTGTGCTAAAATTGTTGTCTTTTCTTTTGGTGTCTACAGTGAAAATTACAGGAAGGTGAATATTTTCAGGGTGGATACTAAGATGCCGCTTCACTGATGAAGAATTTTTGCCTGGAACGCCACCCACTGGCTAAGGCCACGGTGGAGATCTCAATCTTCCTAAAGTCTAGTCTCCTTTTCTGGCCAGTAAGTTGTCTGAATTAAATGGTCACTATTGACAAAATTATCTTTCCTGCTCTTTGTCCCACAGGCGCCTCTCTCCCCGTTGGCTGAGAGGGTCTCATCTTGTGGAGAAGACCTTTTCCGGAGAACCCAAAGGACAGCAACACTGAAGAAAATGGACACCGTGCCCAACATCAAAGTCAACCCCAGGTACACGTACCTGAGAGAGAAATGATTGATCAGAGCCTATTTCAAAGGCAACATACAATTAGAAGGCATCAAGGACACATTCATATTTTCATGTGGTCAGGCTTAGCAAGAAAGCTCTTCAAGCGAGGCGACGGCCCTGGAGATGAGAGTTTGCCAGCCCATGCAGGTCGGGTATTGTGAAAGTGTCTCAGGCATTGTCTGATGTCCTCCACCCCAATATGCTTCAGTGAGGATAACATTAATATTTCTAGGGTAATTTATTTATTTTTCAGTTGCCTCATAAACAGTACTAGTGATACCAAGCCCGTTCGATGGCATTTTTGCTTTACAGGTATAATGACAGTAACAACAACAGCAGCAACAATAATATCATTATGCTTTATTAGTAAGGAGTCGCAACTGAGGTTTTGTTCTTTTCTACAAATTTTCTAAACAAGATACACCCTCCCCTCATGTTTTTTCCCAGGGGTGGGGGAAAGACAACCTTTTCCCTCATTTTCCTTTTACCATTGTTATTCCATTCTCCATTTCTAGTATTGTCTTTCATGAATGCAGTTCAGATAATTACTCTCCTGCAGCAATAACTGATAGAGACAACACTGTACTTAATCCTCTAGAAGATCCAAGCTTGTTTTATGGCATCCTTGCCTTCCTTTTTGTGATCCAGCTCCAACATGGAGCAATGATGAATTTTAATAGCCCTTTAACTTATTTAATTACTTATTTACTTACACACACACACACACCCCGAGAGAGAAGAGCTGTTAAAAGATGGGGAAAGCTTTAGCATAAAATTAAGGTTTTAACTGAACATTTTTTGGGGTGAAAAATCACATGACTTAAATATTTCCAGCTGATATTGAAATAAGATGACTCCCCCCAAAAAAGAGACTAAACCAAAAGACATGCTAAAACCTGAGCATTATTGTTAATATTGTTAGTCAGGCTCTTTCATTTGACATCAAACCTTTCACTCAAATTTTCCAATGAAAATTCTTCTACCAGTGCCAGGTTTAGATGTATCTAAAAACACAAGTTAAAGAACGAATGGAGAAGAGCTGTTACCTGAGTGCTCTGGAGTCATAGAGTCTGCACGCTCCTCTTCCCCCGCATCTTTTGCTTCCCCATTTCAGGCATGTGGTATCTATGGCCACTCCAAAATACACCGGGGCTGGAATTCCCGCTGGGTGTATTTAACAAATAAATAGAGGCAAGATTGTTACTTTCTAGGGTGATCCATTCTGATCTAGGAACATGTTCATGTAGAACATTCAATAACACATCCGAGCAGCAATGACACTTCCACACTGCTGGTTTGAGAAGTCGTGCCTCGTGCTGCTCAGGCACACACCACCCTTTCCTCCCTGTGGGGGACTGGGGTGGGGAGGAAACACAGCTGAACATCATAAAGCCTGTGGAAGTCAGCAGAAGGAGTGCTGGCCATGGCTTGGTTTCCTTTGCCCTGCAGGACACCACTGGAAAAATAAAGGAGATATATCTCCTTTCTTAAGAGCGATGGAGGCTGTTCGGCTTGAAGGTGGGGGTTGTCCCATGTGTTGGTTGAGGAGGGTGAGAAGGCAGAGAGACAATGGAGCTGGAAGCCTGCAGTGGGGCAGGAAAAATCCTGGCCTGCAAAGGTGTGAGAAAGCAGCCAAAAACTTTTTTTTGATGTAATTTCATCAGTTTTATCCAGCTCATCTAAGTCTGCTCTATTGAAATAAGTGACTTGCTCCTTGCTAATGATTAATTTTTCTATGAAGATCTAGAGGATTTTGAGTTTCCAGTTCATTGGCATCTCATGGTGCCCTTGATTTTAGAGAAAGTTTATAGGTGGCTTTAGACCAAGATTGCAGTGAACCCTGTTCTCAGTCACACCTGTACTTAGATTAATTCCCTTGGAAGCTAGTGAAAATATGCCTGGAAAAAGATGACAAATTCTGAGCCATAGCTGTTGTTGAATAAGGAGAGACTAGAAGTAGTTTAGATGTTAGCTTCATAGTCCGAAGAATCACTTGTCACCTCTACGGACGTTAACAGTGTATATTTTTATTATACCTAAGACACAGTTATATGACTTATGAAATACAAAGCTGCTTCCTTTTTCCAGCCCTTTTCCTATTTTATTTTTATTTTAAACATGTAATATTAACTTGTCAGTTAGACATTGTTCTTTCCAGCAATCAAAGTTTAATTCTAGGATAAACCAGTAGTGAGGAGTATATTGAAAAACAGTGAAGAGTACAACTGGACTTACCAAGTACTCTTATTGCCAGGGTATAGATACCAAGTGCAAATGATTTCAAGTGTGGTTGAGTGCATCTATAAATTAAAAAAAAATAGTGTTAAATAGAAGTAAATTGAGTATGGATAATTTGAAAAATAGAATGCAAGAGGAAGGGAAGAAATGTGACTATTTCCTCCTTACTGAGAGTGACTGACAGAATTACGAAAATATATAAAGAATGTGATAAAATCAAAACAGTATCTAGGAATTCTAAAAATCTATACTTAGTACTACATTTTGAAAAGATGGTGCATTTTCAGATAATACCAGTACTTAGGAGTTACTAATGTAGGACAAGAAAATTGGTTGTGAAATCATGATCATTGGGTAGTCTTTTCAGTTAAACACTCTCTAAAATTGTGGATCATGACCCGGGCTAGTACAAGGTACAATTTTCATTGCACTGTATCTAGGATCAGGATCACACCTCCTGTAAAGGTAAATTCTCCAAAGTTCTGTTCTCTGCCAGAACAGACCACTTGCATTTGGATTGTTCTGAGCTTGCAGTGGGGGCCTAGCCGTCATCAGTCCTTCTGGCTCCAAATCAGCCCTGCTCCAGCCTAGGGTCATTGTCCTGGCTCTTATAGGAGGGTTGAGGTGGTGGGCAGGAGAACAGCTGCCTTTCACATCCACGCTAGCAGCCGTGTGTCTATGGAGCCACCCAGATCACTAAGACTCATCTGCTGCTAACCTCTCCAGCTGTTCAAGTGTCCTGTTCCACCCAGCATGTATCAGACTGCTCATTACCCTACCTAATCCAGAAAGAACTGGCTTTACTTTTAGCATGTGAGTAGTTCCAGTCACACAATTAAACTGGGACATGCTTGATATGTGAGGTAATGTGTGTATCATTATGGTAATTGATAAAACTCCCTCTTGTCACAGCCATTCTATTCAGTATTAAAAAAAAAACCAAAAGGAGGGGCTGAAATCCAGTTGTCTCTATGGATAAACACAGCACTTTGGAGGTCCAGTCTATGTGCTCTGAACTAGAATGGACTCAGCTTCTTCAGAAATTCATGTAATCGGTAATGCTTTAAAAAAACCACTGAAGACATTGCAGAACTAGCTCTTATGTTCCCCAGCAGTGACGTTTATTATTTCCCTATGTAGCTGCCAGAACAGCATTAGGAACCCATATTGTAAATGATATTAAGATCATCTCTCCTTAATTTAGTGAAAATGGAAAAGGACATGAAGGACTTATGTGGAAAATAATTGTCGTGGTCAAAAAAATCATTGCGTGCATCTCATTTTCCAATCTGAGCACTTTAGTGCCTGGATCATGGATTATCTTCATACAATTTGTTATATTGTGGCTTATACAAGCACTGTGATCTATGCAAGCCTCAGCCTAGAAGCCCTTTTAGCCAAATGCAAGGGCATAGAAAGCAAAAAGCAGAAATTAAAACCAGCAACTGGATATTTATCAAGTGTTCTGTAAGTTTTATATCCTGCAAAAAATATTTCTCTTTCAGATGGAAAAAAAATGTTTGAGCATATGCATTGTCTTTACACGGAAACACAACTTCTATGAGATCCTGAGTGAGATCCAAACCTCCCAGGGAGATCTGAGACTTCCTTTTCACTGCCTAATCACCTGCTATTAATAGCTTGTGCTTGAACAACAACTATCTGAATTGCAGGATTTTTCCTTCCAAACTTCAGGGCTTTCCCAAGTTCCTTGACAATTGTAATTAGTGTAATACCACTAAAGAGACATTTCAGCAAATGACTCTGTCACTAGCTGTAAGAATATTTCAATGATTTTGGCCGTGTAAACCCTTGAAGTAAATGTCACTAAATCTTATAGGCTTTCAGGGATTTAGCTGTATTTGTGCTCCATGGCAGGTGCAACAATGTTGGCTCATCTGGAAACATCAGCTTGCTTAAGCGCTGGAGTCTTATCAAAGCTGGCTGAATATTGAATAATTTTAAAAAACAGATAATTGGAAAAATTATTTAATGAAGTCTGCAACTTGACCTTGTGACTTTTTATTTTCAGAGAGCATTTATTTTCTTTCTGGAAACAGAAGCACACTTTCACTTCGGGCAGATTTTCAGGGAAAGCCACTCAGTGTTAGATTTCAGAACAGCAAGTGTGAGCTTAAAGTGGAATCCTGCCCAAAGGTCATTTGCAGAGAAAAAAAAAAAGCATTTAACTTACTGAAACATGTTTTATTTAGCTGCACATGAGATTCAAGTGCCTTCAATCCAGCAGAAAAACACAATTTCTCAGCTTCAACTAAATGGTTCTCAAAGTAAAATGATTTTCAACAGAAATAAAAGCTCTGAAGCAGAACCAATAAAGTAGTTTTGCTGATTTCATATAACAAAATGTTGAAGTATTTTAGTATCATTATTGAAAACCTCTCTAGGCTTTTCTAAATAAATACATTAAGTATTAGGTCCCCTGAAAGCAATTTCCTAAGGGTAAGAAACACAGCAACTCTGTGTGATTTAAGTTCGTAGGTGTTCAACAGTGAATGTCTTCTCCCAGACACCTGGGCAGTGGAGACAAGGTGGAAAGCAGGAGGTTGAGCATGGCAACAATGGTTTCGAGGCCCTGTGTCGTACCAGATCTGTACATTTGCTACCATGTATTTTATGGGTAGAAAAAGGGACATCCTGTGGAGGGAAAGGGGAAGGAAACTGCAACCCTGCATAGCCCTATGCTCATATTTATACAACAAAAATTTCCCCTGTGTGAGAAGCAACCACAGAAGGCAATCTGATGGAAATCCTGAAGGCTTTGCTACAAGCCCTCAACTTGTGAATTATACAGTTTCAGTGGTGCATGAACTTCATTAAAAATTGTCTAAACTGGAGTATAATATGGTTGTTCTTCTCGGAGTGACTCCTTGGAGACAGACAAAGATGTCATGTGTTTTTGCAGTACTCAGTGGTAACCCTACAGGGTGGGTGGGAAAGCTATGCAGCCTGTAGAGTTTAAGGCATATACCTCATTGGCAGTGTTTGTGGAGGGCAGTGGAGGATCCTCACCTCAGCCATTTCTGAAAGTCTCTGTGTGAATATTACTTCTGGTTCAAGGACTGTGCTGGAACCCTAACTGAAGTTACATTTAATTATTTAGGTTTTTCTATATAGCTTATATTCAGCCAGCTCTAGCACTAGCTTTTTCCATGTGATGTAAAGACACTGGCGATGAGACAGGGCCTGTTCCAGATAATTTCATTCAAAAACAAAGAGAATTTTGGGGTAAGAAAACATAACAATAAGAAAGATTAGTTGTACTGTATTTACCGTTTTGTTTGAGAAATAGAATGCACCCATCTGGAAATAATTTGGAAAGAGAAACTGAGAAAGAAAGCTTTCCAAAACAGAGTGGAGCAGCTTTTAGAATCCAAAAATTGCAAGAAGCTAACAAAAATCCAGATTAATTGCTGGAAGTATTATATTTCTTTTGCACATTCTAAAATTAGCTTAAAAGCTTACACTTGGTGATGGACAAATAGTTCTAGCAGTTAAATATGTATTAGAACAATCCCTTGGGACAAGCATTTGATGAACCTGTGATTACCATAGAAAAAACCCAAACACCCTCTTTCATGCTAAATCTATCTTTATTTTTAGGAGAGAAATCTGGGACAGAACAATTATATGGAATAATAAAATGGACTAGAGGTTGAGTGTACATATAGGGTTTGGGTTAGATCACCTCTGTGTAGGTGTGCATCAACATCCATAGCAAGAGAGGAAAACTGGCTTCCTGTGAGCATGCATGTGCACACATTGGTACATGCAGAGCTAATTGTCATTTGCACGGCAGCTGTATAACACCATTCTGCTAATGTAAAAGGCATTAAGGAAAGTGAAATTTGGTATAAATTATAACTAGGCCTTCTATATAAGTTTAAAACCAGAAAGATATTGTTGGTGGAGACAATCATAAACACATTGTTGCTTCAATGGTAGAAAACTCATTGTCAAATTATGAGGATGCTTTTTAATAGTAAAAAATATAATAATTATAAGCCACCTTGCCTAGAAGAAAACATTTCACAATACTGGGGAGAAGGAGAGGTGGGGGCAGAGGGAGGCCCAAGGGAAGAAGGAGACATGTCATAACACCTTGGAATCTTTTGGCAATGCTAACAGAAAGGATTTCTTACCTTAGAAGCAGTATGTATCCAGGTGTGCCACCTACTGACAAAGTATATGAAGTGATAACCGATATTACTAGAAAATACAGAAACATTTTTGGACACTCATTTCCTTTTTGACATGGTCCCATCACAGCTGAGGAGCTTCGTGAAGGAGATTCCGAGGTTCCCACACAGCTGCAGTTAAAAAATACCTGGAAGACAGCAGGAAAAATTGAATGGTAACCTAAACAGCAGAGAAGTGGGTGTTCAGGAATTGCACATAATGCTGCTCTGGGTGGCCAGAAGTTTAAATCCAAACTGGAAAATGTTTTTCAAAAGGAAAAGACTTATTCACTGAAGGAGAAATTTATGAAGTATCTACTCTTGATGAATGTACTTGGTGGGTTTTTCTAAGCAGTTTTTGTAGCCAACAGCTAAAAAAAACCCTCCTACACTCTTCTCTTGGAATATGGAAACAGCAATTGAGAAAGTTTTTAATGTGGGAGGCAGATAGCTAAAAAACCTGAGGAGTTTAGGGCTGGTGAAGATGTGCCTTACTCAATTTTGATCCACTTACTCTGATAGAACTTGGTGTATTAGGAAAACTACACATTACATATGGAAACAAAAGATTGTCTTACGGTGTTTTTTCCACTGCTGTTGGATGCCTGGCAGCCGGCAAGGCAAGCAGAAACATAGGTAACTCCATTTTCCCCACAGATGGGGTCCCAGTCGTTCTTGGAACATGCACAGCCTGAGTTGCACTCTGCAAAAAGGGCTTGCTCATAATCAGTCATCCATTTAGTTCTGGGGAAGAAGAGAAATTGCCATGATGTTTTCTAGCAAATGGGGAAGAAATCACTATCAAATCATGGGTTATGGTGTCTGCCAGGCACACCTGGCTGGACCTTCTGTCTGTAGTCTAGTAAGGTGTTGTCTATTCACATCCATGAAGCACTGCAAATTCATATTTCTCTGTTATCAAAAGGTTTTCACAATATCACACCACCTACTGTGAGATAGTAGCTACTTTATTAAGGGCGACAGCTAAAAATTTCTATTCATGCAATTTCTCATATTTCCTAAGATTTTAGTCATCTGAGGTGTGATGCAGTTCTAACAAAACTGGACAAAAGGTTTGGTGGCAAAGAGGGAAGTGAGTTACTCATAAGAAATGGTCACTGGACTTCTAACTTCTAACAGAAGTCAGTGAGGAAATGGTGAGCTGAGGGTCTGATATCCTGCATGACAGCTATCTGTTAACTTCAGGCAGCTGCTGCTGAGCCACCAGAGGAGCAGCTCCGGGGACTGGTGTGGAGTTGGTGCTGGAAACTCCTCCCAAAAAAGTGAGATTTACAGAGTGACCAAAAAGCGCTAGCCTCAGGTGTACTTCATGGTTAACATCATGGCTAACTCATGGTTAATCCATGAATCCTTAAATTTTGGGTTCAGAAGCCATTAAATGCCATGGGTTGTTCAGCAGCACACAGAGGCAGGGAACAATTAATTGAATCTCACCTCCCCTACTGAGCTCCTTACATTTCCAGAAATCTCTAGGCTCAAAGGATGGGTCTCAAGGCAATAATAATTAAAAAAGTAATCAGAAAATTAATCTGCACTTATGGCATAAATGCCTCTGGGCTGAAGGCAACAATCATGAAAGGATTCTGACACCATGCCCACTGGAATAGATGGAGAGGTTTCCGCCACTTTGAATCAAATTTCTGGGAGGCATATTGAGGTCAGTCATTCTGTTTTCAACAACACTTTGTGGAATAAAATGAGGAAGGAGTTTGATTTGCAATAACACTTTATGCTGAAGCATGCCCTCCCCAGCATACCCGTGGTACGACATGGTCAGTCCAGCCACATCCGAGTTCTCACAGCCCATCGCAAATAATGAGAGGAGCAAAAGGTAACCGAAGAAAGATGATCCCAGGGAGAGTCTTGCAGCCCCTAAAACATTGATTCTGAATTTTTTCATGATCAGTCCCCCAGAGAATATGCCAAAAGCTACAGCAGGAATGTTGATAAGACCTGAAAACAAAGAGAAAAATCTGTATTTGATTACAGAATTAATGAAATTCCAGCTCAATGAACTATCCTCCTCAGCCACAAAAACAGCAGCAGCAATAAGATGGAACCAAGAAAATACGAAAGATTTTCAGTCTAGGCATCTTATTTGTCCAGACTTGGATTGTTCCTACAAAGGTTCTGGGACTGCCTTTAAAAACTTGCTCCCAGGGAAACGTTTCTTTGCTAGTTCTTTGACAGAGAGATTATGTATAAGGTTTAGATAATGATCTTCCAATTTCTTAAGCTAAGTTGTTTTCTCCACTGTTAGTTTGTCAGTGGAGGCACCATTAATTCAAATACTTTTAGTGTTATTTCTCACAAGAGCTGCTCTGGGCACACAAAAGTTACCCCGGGTATCATCCTGGTTAGGGCAGCCAGACAGCCACAGTCCCACCACCCAGTTTGGGATTTTGCTATAGACCTCCTCTGTGTCTTCCATCCATATAGCAACAGCAGGAGCAACAGGGGGCTCTCTATGGGGCTGCCCCACTCCAGCTTTCCAGGACAGCTCCTCTCCTTCTTTTTTCCACTGACGCGATGAGTCTGAAATGCTCATTCCTAAAGGGCAAATTCAGTTTTGCCTACAGTGTTATGAAATCTGGAGAGAGATCTGCTTTTTCTGCTTTGATTCAGCCATGAAACCAATAATCCCCTAAGGAAATCTCTGAGAGGGAGAAGGCCAGTGATATATCATCGCCTTCATGTCCAGGAGAGTTAGGGAATTTCTCTGGTTTTAGTTGTTAAAATGCTCTCTTGGGTGGGTGCTGCAATGCAGAAATGTAGTTGTAGCCCATGGGGTTTCTTCTATCGAGCTTCAGTCAATCAAGAGGAAGAGCATTGAAGGAAACGTGTGAAATTGGTTTCTATTAATCCTTACCTGGACAGCTTTGCTCGAAGCAGTGTCCATGTTGATAGACATCGACAAAAAAGACCAAAAAATCCCATACATGTACAAAATATGTGAATAGAGACCACCATAAATGACACTGCACAGTCAAGCAAGGTGGATTTCATTGTTACTGAAGATGATTTTCCCAGCTTTACCAGCCAGTTCCAGCTCATTAAATTCCCATCTTGAACAGGGCTGGCTGCAGTTTGCAGCTTTCAATTCACACATGAGACATGAGCAAGTACAAAAGCACACATGCTTTCCTATAGCAGATGAAGTTTCAGAAGTTTGTTCAGGGGATTGGAGGTGTTCTGACATGATTTCAAATGACTCAGTATAAAACAGTTCACGACATTAGAGTCTGATCAGTCTGCTAGGGAGTGCACTGGGATCCCTTCAATTTTTTGACTTGAGTTAGTGTTTGATCCACCTGTACACATGGAAAAAATCTGTGCTTAGAAGAGATGCTAGTGGGCCTTACTCTCTTTAGCAAACCCAGGAGTCAGTATCTTGGCTGAGCACGAGCCCCATCCAGTTACTGACCATGTTCAGGAGCTGCACTCACTGGGGCAACACTTTTCACACTGCACATACATGAAAATTGGGGGGTTTAGAAGCAGTATCAAAGATGTAGTGTACGTAAAGTAAGAGGCACTATATAACAGGTGTTCCTGTCTTCTTTTGCTTGTAGGAGGGGACTGGGATTGGAACTGGGAGCTGTGTGATGCACCAGCATACCCGCACTCTGCCTGCCCATTCCTACACACCATGTTTGATCATGCCTGTCTCATAGCTTTACTGATAGCTCCACTGCTTGACACTGGCATCATGGTGGGGTTGGAGCAAAGTGTGCATATTTAAGGAAAATCATACCAACACAGTATGAGCCATTTAGCTTTCTTGCACATTCCTTGGGTTGTGACTACTGAAAAATAGCCTCTTATGACTTTCAGATGGTATTATTTTTATAGTGCTTCAAATTGCTCTGACAATTCTGATATCTACCAGAGAGATTGTCATAGAAATTGTTTAAAAAAAATCAAAAAAGAAAGGAAAGAAGAAGAAATGGGAAAAGAAGTAGGGAAAGGGAAAGGGAAACAAACACTGTTAGTTCTAGTCAGCCCTCAGCTTTCTTAGCAAGGGTGGATTGGGAGAGAAAGGAAAAGGAGGAAGGAAAAACATCTTGCTGCAGGGATGGTCACTCAGCCAGGATCCTTCCCTAGCCAAACCATCACACGTTCTCTGTTGGATATGCTTTATGCTTTATGAAATCAGATGGATCTTAATCCTCATTCAGTTTGCACATACCTGAAAGCTTAGCTCCAGAAAATCTTTAAATACAATGAGAAGTACTGTACTGAATGTAGGGATTATTTTCTGGACTTTCTCTGGCCATCGACTATGCTTGAAGATTTCTCCTTGCTTTGAGGAGTTTCGTGCCAGGAAATTCCAGCTTGTATCTTTAAGGAATTAACATAGCACAATGGATCAATACAGCTTTGCTGCATATATATACCTCTGTTGCTGTGCAACTAATGCTGCTCTGAAACAAGGCAATTCCCTCTGTATTGGATGGATGTAAACCTCTTTGCTGTCTAATGCTATTGAATCCCTGGACCTCAGGAACTGAACCCAAGCCTGTAGGTTCAGCACCTGGGCAGTATATTTAGCCATCCTGAAGACACCTCCAAAAGTGGCCACCTCGATACACTAAAACAGAAGCAGCATCTCTCTCTCGTGCTCCGTGGGAGGGCTCTTAGGTAAAATCAGGACAGAAATACCTATTTTTCCTTCACCAGCATCATGCTGAGACAATGCTACATTTTCAATGTGTTCACTGATATGACTTTTACTTCCTTTTATTTAGCACCAACCTCTTCAGAAAGTAAGAAATCACTGGCAATATCACAGCTACGTTATGGTCAGTCCTTTAGCACTCACTGAGTTGATCTTCATTGCATTGAACTAAATGGAAAGCCAGCAAAGGAACAGATCTGTCTGATGACAAGTTTATGTAAAATATTTTAACATTAATTATCTGTTCAATTATTATCTTGTTATGTACATACACTATTTTTCAACTTTCCTGTAGAATGGGAAATAAAGTGTCAAATCATGAAAACTTTTGTAATATTTACATAAATAAACTCAGAGCTAAGGTGCTAAAGTAGAAATGAAATAATTTACCTTCTCTGAGCTGCTAGTTAAAGCCAGAAAAGGAAGGAGAAGAACTAAACATATCCTAAAAAGCTGTAACTCTCCCAATATGTATATATATGCCACTCCTTTTAGGAGTGTCCATTTTTAAGGCATCAAGAAACAGACATATCATTACCTATAACAAAATTAGTTTTTGAAGATGTTTGCCCATACTGCTGTTCAATATACTTTGGCTTATATGTCACCATGCCAATTAAAGAATTGAACTGAATGATACTTGCACACAAATACAGAAGGTAAACTGTATTCCCAAAGAGGTTCTTCAGTGATGGCAAAAAGTCTGCAAGACAAAATGGCAGAAATAACAATCAGGCCACAGAGAGAAAAACCGCTGTGAATAATGCTTTGCAACATCTTTACACCTCCCAAAGGACTGAATGACATTTCAGAGGGAATCCATGAACGCCCAGGATGCTCATAAGATCTTCTCCATTTCTGGATGGGGGAATGGTGGAGCAAAATACTAGCAAAATAATACTACATTAATATTCCAGAAGAGCTACCTTATTTTAGATATCTTCTTTCAATCATAAAGCAGGACTGATTTGGTTTCTATGTGTCCTCAAGAGCCACAGTATCTTTTAGCTTAATTTTGGGGCAGAGGGAGCTCAGCACAGATGAGAGTAAGCACAGACAATATTGAGTTACAGATTCAGGTACAGAGAGAAGATGCTTCTGGCAAAGGAGCACCAAGGAAATGTAATTGTGCAAAAAAGCTCATGTCTAAATCCAGATTGCACCTCAAATACCATATCTAGTCTGTGCCCATCCTTGTTCTGATCAGGTATTGTATGTGTTTTTCTAATAAATGACCTTAAAGATAAAGTTTTAGCAGAAACTGAAGTTGTCATGTTTTTGACCCCCACTTCTGCCACAGTCAAGATCTGTCAATGAAAAATTTTTGCAGAGTTTCATGAGATTTGCTGGGCCACTAGAATAATTTTACAAATCTCAGCTGGAGAAATTCCACATGGAAGAACAGGTCCAGGGAACAATGGCAAGACTCTTTTTGTGCATACTAGTTAGGTGGAGAGTGACACCTGAGGGAAGAAAAAGTAATTTTGAGGCCATTAAAACATGGCCTCAGAAAGTATAAAGTATAAAATCTAGTGAGAGAGACTCAACAGTCAGGAAATAAACTGCAGTGACTTGCCTTTTGCCATCTCAGCAATCTTCTCCTGTTGATAAGATTTGTGTTGCTCCTTGTTATCCTCAGTGATGAATTTTGACTGCTCAGATGAGGTACTGGAGTCCTTTCTTCTCTCTGTTTTTGGGAGGTGCTTCGGCAGGAACCAGAAGGGGATGCTGGCCAGAACGCTGATCACACCTGCTATTAAGTAACCCAGCCACCAGGCTCCCACCCACTGCACATCCTTGTGAGTTATTGTTACACTGTCTGGAGGAAGTGAAAAAAAAAAAAAGAAGAAACAAATAAATGCTTTTTTGGGGAATGTTTGCTGATAAAAAGAAAGGTGATTTTGCAGGGACTTTCTCCAGAGGGGTCCATCCCCACCTCGCCAGGTTTAGCTGTGTCGTGTGTCTCTATCTGTGTCACAGGAGCAATTGTGGAGCAGCAATAAGGACTTGCTGATTTCTGTAACACAGCAGCAGCTTTCTCCTGACACCATGGGGTCCCCAACCCTCCTGCTTGCACGTCCCCAGAAGGGCTGCAAGGACTGAGGGCATGGGGTGGTTCAGGTGGCCAAGCTCTTGCTCCTAGCTGAGCTGTTCTGCAAAAAAGTTCCAGGGGAAAATGGGATGGAAGGTGTTTTCTTGGAAAGAAGGGAATCAGGAGCACTGGTACCCATTGCAAGACCACTTTTCCAGGCAAGGACCGTGTACTACAATGTACACACACAGAGCTCTTGGCAGGATCCTGAGCCTCAGTCCTGCCTCCTCCTGATGGAGGAGACTCTTCCTCACCAGGGCATCTCTGGGAGGCACCAGCTGCAGATCTGCCGGGGCTGAGGAAGAGTCAGTCCTCCTACTTCCTCCATACCCACCCCCCTGCTAGAGCCTTTTCTGCATGGGGCACTGCATTGCTGTCACCCTTTTTCTTTCATAAAGTGCCTGCTCTACCCTGGTAGCCCCTTATGCCTAGAAGATAACTAGATAGTTCTTAGCCTGAAATAGGCATATTGGAGCCTGACTGAAAAACCTGAGACTTCTGACTTACCCATATCTACAAAGCCAATGTCAACATAAAGTTTGGCACACAGGGATCCTAGAAGAAAGCCAAATATTGGCCCTATAATTGCAACAGTCTGTACGCAGCCTGCAATAGAAAATAGGGGACTGTTACTCTTAGTTACAAAGAGCGCTGGTTCTTGCTGCACTCAACCACAAGTATAACATGTTATGGGTAACAAGAGATACAGTCTTAAAATACTGAGCCAACCTTCGCTCTCTGGCACATCAGTTACACATGTTAGAACATTTTCAAGAAGAAATAATCCAAGGATAAAATTTCCCCCACTGCAGTGACACTTTGACTTTTTTTGTTATTATCCAATTGAAGAATGAATTTCAGTCCAAAGGAAAAAAGTCAGGGAAGTTAGTGGCCTAAACTCAATAATAGCATCAATCTGTAATTGCTAGAAACATTTTAGCTAACTTAAGTAACTGGAGAACAAATGTCAGTTATTTACATTAACTGATTGCTTCAAGTTGTGGTGGGCCCCAAATAGGCTGAAAAGTCACAGAATAGTTTTGGTTGGAAAAGACCTTTAAGATCATCGACTCCAGCCATTAAGTCACTTTGGTCTGGTACTCAATACTAACACATTTCAATACACCCTCGGCCAAACTTTCTGCACATTTTGAATTTTCAAAATTGATCTGGAAACCTGGGAAGATTGAATCTTTTACAGAGAGAACCTGAGTTTCTGCCTTTTGCCAGGCTGGAAACTTGTCAAGACAAGATGCTGGTAGGGAAGGATTTCTTTTATAATATCTCAGGTGAATGTGCAGAGGTCTTCAGTCAATGGACACAACAAGAGAACAATGACAGCAACTTCTCACAGCCTCAGCACTATTGTTTATAGTCCTACCTGAATCTGGAGGGAATGTTTTGAGTGCCTGCTGAAATTCTATTTTAAGTGCTTAAAAGAGTACATGTTTTTTATCACTTTCCAGAGAACTGAATGTGCACAGAGGCTCAGCAGTCCACAACCAGAAGAATTAGGAAGATTAGGGTAACAGCAGGAACCTAAGGTCAAATTCTTTCCTCAAATTAAGATAATGGAACTATGTTGGTATAATTAAAAGGGAACTTGGTCCCTTGAGAGTTCATGACTGTTGAATAAATTTTAATATTAGAAATGATGCAGCCAAAACAATCAGGACAATTTAGTTCTATCGCACTCATTCCATTATTCAGAATTACTCAGTTTCCTCTGGGGAAAAAACATTAGGAAAAAAACGTAATTATTTATTTTACCAATGTATAAGGCAGCATTCTCTTCAATGGCATAATCATCAATGTATGTAATTCCCAAAGGCTGTATAGGAGTTTCACCTATTCCACGCAAAAGATTTCCCAGCAAAACATACATCCACATGGAAGAGCCTGCTTCTTTTTCACATCCTGGATACATCACAAGAGAGACAATGGTGATGTGCTTTTCATAGCATTTTGACACTGAATGCACAGGACTTCTGAATTACTTCTAATGTGGAAAAACCAGCATGAAAACTGTGAAAAATGTTTTGTGGAGGGTAAGAATGGCAATTTTAACCCAATCAGCTTGAGATGGACATGTTGAACATGAACTGCTTCAGCCACAGATATTATAAGTTGGACAGTTTTATAAATTTGAGGCCACATGTTATTTTAGAAGCCTTTTTTCACTTCCTTCTAACCAAAATTGGGATCTCCTAGTGGAAAGAGTTAGGAAATGTTGACCATAGTGAGCACTACAAGTCACAGATATGAGGATGCAAACACACACACATTTTGTGACATTGGTTTGCTCATCCACAGGTTATTCATGGCCAGGCATCGGGAAGGAAGGTTCCTTGCCCACAAGAAGCTCAGCTCACCCAGAGGGGAGACACTTCCCAGGTGTGCAAAGCAGGGTCAGCAGGCAGGGAGAAAAACAAGAAGGGGGGTCTGTAGGCTGGGAGAACCAAGCAGCTATTTCCAGTGAGGTGAGGATCCAAAGGCAAATTTCCCAGCAGAGGGAAGACCGTGACTTTTCAAGGTCCCCATGGGAGATTGTCTGGTATTTCCTCAAGCCACAAAGCTTCAGAAAGGTGCTGGAGGAGACAACAAGGCTGAAGGGAAAGCTGCAGCCTGAAAATACATCTTGGATATTTCCAAGGGGCAGTTATATACTTATTTTTAATAAATTTTCTTCAACCAGTAGATCTGGCTTTTCTGTGGAAAAGATCTGTCTGATTCGCACTTTCTATTTTTTGCATTCTAATAAACTATTGCATGAGAGCTTGGGAGAATTTTGATGTATTTTAGTGTGCTTATCACAGTATTTAACAGAGATGGTGCTCACCTGCATTTATTTTTGCTTGAGATTTTTCCGAGGCTGAGAGTGGAATTTGGATTTTATCCTGCAGACATGGAGAGATGTTAACAGTCGAGTTGGTGGTGGAAGGGAATCTTTCATACTGATATCTGTATGTAAACAAAAGGGTTTTTTACTGTCCCAATTTATAAGAAAAAGCAAGCAAGTCTGTTACTACCATGGAAGGTAGGCCCATAGCACTAAAATGCAAATTTCATTGGCATTCAGTGTTGGGAATAAATGGAACTAATTTTATACTGCGGTACTACATGAAAATTGTCCCTTTGGTTCTCTTTCTGTCGATGCATTTCAGTGCATTTCAGGCACTTGGCTCTGCTATGATACATTGTTATAGTTTGAAAGGGGCAGGCAAAAATCTTATTGGCTTTTGCTGCCAGGACCCAGTGAATGAGGGGTGGAGTTTAGGCCCCTGTTGTGAAAGGGGTCTGGGTATCAGGTGTAAGTATTCCACCCATTTCCTGCCAGACTCTATAAAGCCAGGAGGACTGGGGGCTTCTGTTCTCTTGCCCTCGTGGTCTCTCTGGCTTCAGTCGGTCTCCCCTCTCTCTCCTCCGGCTCTTGGTCTCCTCTCTGCCTCGCTCCCTTGCCTGCAGCTCGCCATGTGGAGCCAGCACAGAGAAAGGCCCAGTTTCTGTTACCAGCTTGCCATGTGGTCTGCAGCCTCCGACTGCACCGAGTGCTGGG
>VZRW01012393.1:159685-200744 GCA_013398125.1 Aegotheles bennettii
GCGGGGACGGGGGGGGGAGTGATAGAAACAAAACTCTGTCTGGTTTGCGGCTTGCCCTGGCCGTTTGCTAAACCAGCACATACATGAATGTGTACGAAGAGATTATCAGATAGTGGGTGTATCCTCTGCCTTGTGTCCACTACCCATATTCTCTTCCTCAGTTTAGTCATCCTTTCATCACTGAAGCTTCAACAATTCTAAAACAGTGTCAAAATTTGGCTGATAAGATCACAGACTAATAAAATGATAAGTTGATTGAAACTGAGAGTAGCATATATGTTAAATTATTTGCTCTGCAATAATAAGTATTTTCGTAACAAACATGAAATTGAGTAACCACATCCTATTTATACAGGCATTTTCACAATCAACACCTAAATATTTCAGCAAGCTACAATTCAGCGTGCATAGCTCAGTTGGAAAATACTGATCATTTTGCACTTACTGTCCCATGAAGAACTGGGGCATCGCAATTAGGAATGTTCCAGCTGACATAATTAAGCAGCCTGCTCCAATTATTCTTGGCCTGTGAAGCTTCGCTCCAAAGTAGCTTACAAGAATTATGATTAGGAGGTTCCCTTTGAGAGTACAAGAGGAAAACTGAGTTTTAGGGCTTGTCAATAAGAGGTTCTCTAAAGTTATGATTCCTAGGCTATGGTATGTGCAGGAATTTCAGGGGGAGAGGGCTGATTGGGTGGGTTGGTGTTTTTCCCTCTTTCCAGGCAATCTTACGGGAGCCCAATGCCTTCTGTGATAAGCAAACCAGAAACTTTTTTATAAGCAGCTGGAAAAGAGAAGGAGTGTTCAAGCTGAAGAGAAACAACACCCAGGAAAACAGGAAAAGAAGAGATCAAACTATACACTTAGGCTAAGAATTCATTCCCATGAATACCACTGTCCACTGAACCCCCCTGAGATAAAGTCAGTGTCACAAGCGACAATGTCACACTGGAAACCTTAATGCAAGAGGGAAGGGGGTGGACTGGAGAATGACCATGGATTACAGATCAGGTTTGAACACTTGCTGCTTAATGAATGATGAAGGGCAAACATTTTTGAAGAAGGTGAATTGCTGACAAAGGAGAGAGAATGCAGAAATCTGTGCAGGTAAATTCTCATTCAGCAGTCAAAATTTCTATTCGTGTTAATTAACCAGACACTAAGCTTATCAAATTACAAAGTACGTAGGACTAAGTTGAATTGCTTGTATTAGCTACTCTATCCTATTCAACATAATCATACTAATAGTCCTGCTGATTTTTACTAGGTGATTCTTGCTCAGTTTAAGCAGATTAATACAATAATTTTTCACAACAAATTGCATCACTGTTTTTTTCTGAAAGCAAAAATGGGTTTCTACAGCACATACCAATTTCAAAACTGCCATCAATAACGCCAACCAAAGAGGAAGGGATATCAAATCTTCTTTCTATTTGTGTGATAGTACTTTTTAGATAACTTCCTGAGAGTGCTTTAGCAAAATAAACAAAAGACAATGCACCAACAAATATCTGTGAAAGAAATTGACAGTGATTAACATCAGGCAGTACAGAAGGCTTTATATCTATGAATTATTTTTAAACAACTCTTAAATTCCCACCTCTTTTTTTTCCAAACAACCACATCAATATTTCTCCTACTTTTTATGAAATGCTAGATTGCCAATTTGTCCATTTCTTATGAGCAGTAATGATGCAAACTGAACTTGCTATCAGCCACTGGTAATTTCATGTAGATGTCAAAGCCACCAATGCTTTGAAAGATGGAGACATTTATCACCCTCCTGATCTCTCTAAGGAGGAGATATCTTAAACAATAACAATATGGGTAAAGTGTGGCCTGTTGGGGAGATGAGTTGTTTGGGCATTTTTTAACCTAGGGTTTTGCAATTGGATGGATTTTAGAGCCCTGTCCTGGTAAACTGTTCCCACTGAAGCCCTGGGTGTCCAGGAGGGAGAAGTCTCTGCCTGCTAATATGTGGCTCCATGTGTTGAACCTGTCAGGCAATTCTCTTCTAGGCTTATCCTTTCCTGACCAGATCTCTTGCAAACTCCAATACATACATTTTCTTTTGAGTGCACGCTGCATTTTGCTGGGGAACAACCTTCTCTCATCCTTTTGTTTTGCAGAGGCAGTTATTTTCTCTTAGTTATCATGATATCTGTTCCAGTGTGTTAGTCTGAATCAGGAGTGGGATTTGGAAATGAAAATCTCACCCTCTTCACTGTGTTTTGGTACATACTGCAAATGTGCAGACTGAACACCTTTCGCATGAAATTAATCTGGAAGATATGCTCCAGAAGGGCACTTCATTCACTTCAACAGCTAATGACTCTAGAGTCTCTGGGACAAGACTAGAGCTGGTCTGAAGAAACTCCCCACCCTGAAATGCGGACAGTAGGAGTGCAGGGTCCTTAGCACCAACTGCTTCAATCCTGCAGAGCTATTGCCTAAATTTGCCTTCACTGAATTCAGCCTTAATGAGTTTATGAGGTCCAGGGATACTCACACACTGTGCAATTGATAGTGGAAACCATAACATTGCTTTCTACCTTCAGACACAGGTTGTGTTGACTGAATATATAGGGATGCTTTTTGTAAGAGGTGTTAAAAAACCCTCAAACCCAAAATTAAAAGACAGTGATATTTCTTATAAAGAGAGGTCTAGACCCTTGTCCTACTCCTTAGGCAACCCTTCCAGTAAGCAGCTGCTCTGAAGTGACACTCTCACCTCCACTGCAACACTTCACCCAACATCTCATTTGTCCAGGCACATTGGTAATCAAACTGGTATCACTGTTGAATGCAAATTCTGGTGTTAAGGCTCAAAGATATCTCTCTGTCACTTTCAACACACTTTATCCAGTACTGGTTATTCCTCCTCCAGAAACACTTGTGGGTAAATAAACAGTATCTGGTTCTTATTTCCCACAGTGAGGGCTCTCAAAAAGCTCTCTAGTGAAAAGATTGCCATAATGTTTCAAATTTTCTGTGTGTTCATGCCCTGGTGTTTTAAATAGCAATGTGAAAGCAAATATGGTTTTTCACAGGAAAATCATACAGGTCAATCTAGAAATTCGAATGTCTCAGTCTCTCTTTGGCACAAGTATTTCCACTGGGAGATGGAGACCATGTACAAAAGGTGGAAAAATGCTCCTGATTTGGATCAGGGACAGAAAGGTGCTCATTCTTCTGTGCTTTGTCAAAGACTGTAAGCAGATATTTCATGACATGTTTTTGGCTAATAAATGCAATTTTAACACATGAAAAAACTGATAATTGGTAAAAAGAATCTATTGAATCTGCATATTGTTTTGGTATTCTAAAGGTTAAACATACTAATTTTGGTTCCCTGAAGCCACAATTTTTTTTAACAGAAAGATATTGAGCTGAAATGTTACTGCTTTTCTATTTTTGGAGTTAGTAAGCTGATTCCTGCCTGGCTAATCTGTGACTGAAGGTTTATTCAATGAGGGAATCGGATTATTTTTGCAGCAAATGGAAGAACAATGATAGAATTACTGTTATCCTACAAATTTAATTAAATACAACACATCTTCTATTTCAAAACAGGACCCCATTTCTGTGGCTTTACAGGATCTGACAAAACCAAGAAGAATATTTGTGAATCAAAGTATTTTTATAGTGGTCATCAGACTCAACTGGAAAATATCTTAACTGCTTCACATACTTTATAGACTTCGGGTCAACTATTGCTGAAGTCATTGACTGTATTGGGAGCTGGATTAGTATCTGTGCGTGTGAAAGACTGTGCAAGATGAAAAGGACGGGGCAAGGTCAAAGACTCATTTTAGATATAATTTAAATCATCCCATCTCACTGCTGTATGGTGATTTATTGAGACCTCACCCAAGAGAGTGTCAGCATTTTACAGACTGGTTTTGGAAAGCAGGTAGAGACAGTAGGCAAAGCATTGTGCTGCCTCCTGTACCTCAGTGTCCTGCACAGGGAGTAATGCTCCTCCAAGGTTCAGTGCTCCTACTGCCAGGCAGGCACAGCTACGCTGAGAGACTTAAAGTAGGGAGCTTCCATTCCTTTGAGGAGGTACTTCTCATGGGTGAGAAAAATGCAGATACAGCCATGGTGTTTCTGCAGCTTTGTTTCAAAGTCACCCCATGTAGACCTCTCTCAAATCAGCAATATTACAATAACACTTCAACAATATAGCACTCAAAACACATGGATCATAATAAAAATACTGTTTTTCAGAACCCAGTAGACTGCCATGGCTATAATCTTAAAAAAGCAGTCGGTACTAACAGCTGCCTGTGGTACCTGTCTGCTGATAACGGGTCTTAACTTCAGGGAAATAGGGTGGTGCCATAAGGAGGATGTAACAACCTTTCAGGATGACTCTTGAAGATCTCATAACAGGCAGCCTCAAAAAACATGTTCTATCTGAAAATTGCCAAATCTTAGGCAAATACAGGTCTGAAGCAGACTCTTTTTGTGACTTAGAAATATCTTTAACAATTTCATACTGACTCAACGAGACACAATCAATACTGAAAAAGGGATAGTTCACAAAAAAAAAAAAAAAGGTTTTTCTAAAGTCCCTACTAAAATATTTAAAAACTCTTACTCTACCTTTATACCTCCACAACACGATTGTTTTTCCTTGGATGCGGAAGATTCGGATTTGAATGAAGATCCATCAACAGGCAGGATTGCGTTGTTTGAGAAAAACTGAGCATTTTCCTTTGACGAAGTCTCCATGACGATATCCCCTGCCTCTGAACCAGAAAACATAGAGAACATTTTAAAAGGGCATCCCATTAGCTCAGCCTCAACAGCTCGTCATGTGACAGCAACACCCCACTGGACTTTTTTCCCAACAACAGCAATTATCAAACTTTACAACAGAATCTGACCAGTGCCCTGGATGTTTAATTATGTAAATTTGCAATCCACTTGCCTATAATAATTAAGATTAAATCAGACTCAGCAAACAGTCATCATCTTCATTCTCCGGCTATCAGCAATTTGATCTCACTGAACGTTTGACCAAGCATTACTGGCAGGCTAAATGAGGCTCGTTAACGTTTTAAACAATATTTCTGGAGCCTATATGTAAGTTCACGTTTCTAGATGTGACCATGTCTGCAGAGATTTCTCAAAGCTGATCTCTGGATTTCCCATATATCTGGGACATTAAGTAATTAGATCAAAGGAAATCTAGCCCTGTTAATGAGGCACTTGAATTGTTTTAGATTGAAACATTAGCTCTAATCGTCTGAAGTTAGCTAATGAGTTACACAAGAATAAAGAGGTTTAGTTCCCTTTACCATTTTAGATGGAGCCTTAGGGCTCAGTGGTCAATTGTTACAGGAAAAATGTGAATTTGCTTCTTTGCAGGTAAATACAAAGAAGTAAAGAAAACCTAAATACTGCGCTTTTTGAGAACAAAAGATATCAGTAATTCTTAAATCTCTACTTACATACTGCATACTTTGTTCTTAATTTCAATCTCTAAATCAGATCTGAAAATATTTATGAAATCAGCTTCTGTGTTCACTTTTAAGCAGCACTATGTTTTATAGAACTGCTGGCTGAAAATACAAATACATTCCTACTCTTCATGTTTGTCTAAAGGCTCAGATCTTACATAAGTAAAATATAAATATATGGTTTTATGTATATGTATATATGTACATCCATGTGTTTTCATGGCTTCCCAAGGGTCTGTGCAATAGGTAATAGTGTTTCCAGAAATGTATGTGAAAATAACAAAAGTGTATCTAGATACTAAGGTTTGCTCATGTAAATACTTACCTAGGCTCTGTTCATATATAGACGAGTCAAAAAGGCTGTGGCTGTAGTACCAACATTTTCCCTGAGACCTCTCCATCACATGAAGTGGTGAAATAAGAGCTACTGACTACATATAAGACAAATATTTGCATCTGATGATGCCCTGAACAAGGACTCCAATGTATTTCCTATCAGCACTGATGAGTATACAGATTTTCTCAAAACAACAATAACAAAACAAGGATGGTTTGTGATTGCTGCAGAAAACTTCTAGCCTATTCCTGCTCTGCTTCTGACTTTCATGCAATCATCTTGGGAAAAGTCGTATCGTCTCGCTATGCCCCACTTCTGATCCTGTAGAGTGGAGAATGACAGCATGTACCTTGCAGCACTCTCACGAGGATAAATTAATTCAAACTTGTGAACATGGGTATGACATTCATGTAAGGGATGCTGCCATGTAAGCACATCACATAGCCTTTAGTTTAGGTTTGAAATGTCCTGTATATTACTACTACAGCAACCTCGGAATGAAAAATAAAATGGAAAGGGAAAACATCTGAAACACAGCTAAGTGAATTGTCCTTACAACATCAAACTAGAGAAGGTCCAGCACAGTCTCCTCCACTGCACCCCACAAGCAAGGTTGACCAAAAAATATCAAATAATGCCGTGGGCGTGTGGGGGTGGAACATTACACACAGATGCTTGACAGCAGCATGAAAGGTCATGCCACACTGAGTTGGTACAATTCTCAAATGGGCAGCAGTATTTAAACAAAACTTATACTCAGCAGTATAAAAAAATATTCCAGTATGGGAGTTATTACCACTTACTATCTGACTCTGGGTGTCAAATGGAAGCCTGCTCGGAAGGACTGCCAGCCATACAAGTTTTACAGCTTTTAATGTATGCCCAGTTGTTCCTACGGCATGGCTTTAAGGAGGCCAGTAGTTTTCTGGCCCCGAGTAACCTGCAGCCACACAGCTCAGGGCAGCAGTTCAGTTGCCCTGACAATGCCTCTGAGGGTAAGTTTAACACAAGACAGAGAGCAGAGCAGTGTGCCCAGTGGTACCACAGCCCTCTGCAATATTAGCTTTAATCTTTCCTTTTTTGGGCAACCAGCATTTCACTCTAATCACAACCTTGCCCAGTACCATTCAAATACTTTATGAGAGTATTTGTAAGACACTTCCATCTGCACTGGAAGGTCAGAGGTAGCTCTGTTTTTACTGAAGCAGATACCTGGCTGGTAAGGATGATCTGTTACTGACTCAGGTACAGTGACAGCCATGGCGTTTTGCTGTGTCTTGGATACCAGATTTCTCCAGTGCCATGAGGACAGATAGCCCACGTCAGACATGGCAGGAATGCCAGCAAAACATAATCCTGAGTAGTGGCACATTTCACTGAGGTCAGGTTACTGGTACAGCTTGGCTGACTACAGCATAGAATTGGTCTGCAGCACTCTGGGGCAAATTCAACCCTCTTCTGGATACAGTGCTAAAATCAAGCCTCCCGTGCCTAGCAGCTTCCATGCATCTATCTCTGTATATGTGTGCACGTGTGTGTGTGTGTGTGTGTGTGTGCAAATGGTTGAGATGTCTATCATCATGCAATCTTTATGATATCTAACACATGTACGACTGTAGAAGTGTTTATGATTGGATACATGTGCACACACACATGAAAAATTTCTTAATGCTAGATCTATTGGAAGACAAGCTCCTACCTGAGAGGATATTATTACATGGGTAAAGTACATTCTTTCTATCCACAAACTGTTTAAAAATAAGACCTGAGTGACAATTACCTTGGCATAAGATCTAGATTTGCTCGTTGTTTTAAGTATGTATCTTTACCACATAACACTTGCATTGATATAAGCATAGTCACTGGTTTTATCAGTCTCTACTATTAAACCTACATGCATTCTTCCAAAATTCAGGTTTTCTGGCAGTAACGATATTCAGCTCTTACATAAGCAAATAACCATATGGGGAGAACAAACCTGAGTGCACCAACATATAAACAGTTATAAACAGTCAAATGTGTATACATAGACAATGCATTTTTTCTTCCTTCAACCAAATACCACCTAAGCAGTATTTCCTAATTACAACTAGCATCTTCTGAAGCTTGCAGAGGACTCCGAAATCTTCAAGGATCTCTGAAGACATTTAATCAATGGAGTTTCCATGGATTAATCCTTCTAAATCCCTTTTGTAACTTTAACCAGAGTTTAAGAAAGCATGCCATTTAAGAAAGCCCCGTGTAAGGCAATTTTCTGTCCTAGAAAAGCTGCTCTACTCCATCATACTTGAAGAAGCAAATGTGTATAAGTGAAAACAGAATTTAATTCTGTTAATGTGTTCTGTGTTATCATGCTCAAAAGAGATGCACAGAACAAAGGGGTTTTTGGACAGGACTGAGGCAGGAGTCATCAAAACCAGAGGCATTTTAGTCTCTGTGAAGCTAAAGGAGGGAAGAACATGGTGTTTTACCACCACCTTTAGGAAGAATAAAATCAAACCAAGCAAGTTCCACTGTAAAGTTGCCTGTTGTGGGATTACTGAAATAGCAGGTAGAATTTCATCACTAACTGTCCTAGGAGGATGGAGAGACACGGTGCCCTGAAGTGAAGGGACCCTTACAAATTTCATCACACCTACAACTGAGTGAAGTCCAGGCGGGTGACACACTACCCAAAGGACAGCAGCTGGCCACACTCACACCTTCTCCCTGCCTGTCACCGGGGCTCTGATCCCTCCTTGTGTTCCTGGCTCCAGCTGGGGGGCAGGAGCCCTCGCTGGTGGTTCTGCTCTCTGTCCCACCAAAAGCACACCCCATAACTCACCTGTGGCACAGCCTGGGCGGCAGCGGCGCTCTTCCTCCCAAGGGCTGTGCCCCACGGTCAGGTCCAAGGATGAGCCTCTCCCTGAGCATGCATGCGATGGGTTGAGACACTGCCGAGCAGATCCAGAAGTGCCCCTCCACTCATTCAAACTCCAGGCAATGGAAAAAAGTCCTTCCCCCCACGGGAAACTCCTCCACTCTGCAGTAAGCCTCCTTAGACATGCCTGTGCTGTGTGTCAGCCTACAGGCATGGGAGCTGCACTGGCTACAACAGGTGGATACAGGAGACGGGTGCAGAGACTGCTCACCCATGAAACCAGCTAAAGGGCATCCTCTCTGAAAGGCAACTCAACAAAGAGAAGAAGAAAAGCCAAATCTTACCTGGCAGCAGAAATGCCCAGAGATGGTGCCTACCAGTTTTCGTGGGTAAGCTCCCTCTGTTGTTTATGCACAGCCATACATGCATGTGTAGGCACTGGTCTCAGCTTAGAAGTGGGAATAATTCAAGAGGGAAACCACCTCTTTGAAATTACCCTGTCTAGGGATGATACCTCTTATACTGGAGGGAGAGAAAGGAAAAAGCACAGGGGTGGGGGAACTTGTTTTGTTTCTTGTTTTGGCTCAGCACTTGCTATTCGTCTGGCCCCCCATCCTCCTCCCCCACCTCCTCACTTTTTTCTTCCTTTCCCTCCTCCTATCAACTCCAGGACACTGGGCACACAGGCAAAGTGAAGATGCCAGGTGCCCTAGCTGGAAATCTTGAAGAGCATCTTAAACCCTCTCTGGGATATTTTTCTTTGTAACTTGCTGTAGGTTTGATGGGGCACATGACAAAGTGTTGTGGAGAGGGAAAAAATAATAATTCTGATCTTAATTGCTCGTTCCCAGGAAACAAAAGACTTCAAGTGGGAACGGACCAAAAAGCACAAAAAAAGAGGTGTACATGGGAGAAGATCATATCTAGGGTGAACAGGTGATTCACAAAGCTTTCCTATCCAGACCCTAGTCCTTCCCAGTATGCCCAGTACTCCCTGCTCCCCAAGAGCCTCAGGGCAAAGTCCCTATCAAATTGATGTAAAACCTTAATGAAAAACCCACTAAAGGAGAGGACAGAATTGCATGGGAGAGTAAAAGTCCTTTACCACAATAAAAGGAAAATTTTGCAAACTTCCTTCCCACCCTGTGTTTTTCCTGTCAGAAGGTCATGGCTCCTGAAACAGCATTTATTTGCAAGTTTGTGTAGAGGTGAAGAATGTCATTAGCTCCCGGTGCAGTTGCTTGAGCTGAGAGAGGCTATACATCTGTTTTCTGCTAACTTGTGAGCTTTAATTATACCAACAGTAAAGGTATTAAAACTATAAATTCTCCTTCCTTTCCCCTTCTTGCTCTCTCCCACCCTCTGCAGTAGGATAGGTTACTATGGCAGCTAAAACCTCACTGACACTCAAAACGGTGCCGAGCCAAACACAACGCCTTGGAACTGGTTTCTGCTTTCCTAGATTTAATACAAATTATTATCCCTTCTTTCATTATATCTCCATTTTGGGTTCTTAATACGGCTGGAATTTTATTACACTGCACGTAGCTCACATTTTGTACTTTAATGTGCCTTATATCCTTACTTGGCGGGTTTGGAAACTTGGAAATCTCTTTTCCCCTTTTCTAAGAGATATCAGGGTGCCTAATGGTCCACAGGAATTAGTGATTAGCAGAATTAGTGATTATGAGTTCTTTCAGCTTCTTTCAGAGTACAGCTTCCAGCCTGTTTCCTTCAATTATTAGGAAAAATGAGTTTACACAATACAGGATCTGTACTAGTTTTGCCTGACCTTTAATCTTCATTGCTAACCTTGTCTCCTTCAATGATTCGTGACACAGGCTCCAGTTATTCTGCCACTGGTAGCCTTCACCACACTATCCCTTAAAATAGGTGAGGCTCATGTTCAGAATCATAAATTCTTTATATAAATCCCTTTCACATAATCCTCCAAGACCCCATTACACTGCAAATCATATCATTGAACACCAGAGCATGGTCCTCCATCCTTACAGAAAAACACCTAAAGAACAGTTTTATGCAGTTGTTTAAGATGAAACAATGCTTTGAAGAGTGAGGCCCACAAGGTTTAGTGCAATCTTCTCATCTTTGCCGTATGTTTGGTTCATTGTAAACCCTCAGCATCAGCTTTCTATCACAATCAGACTTTTACTGGAATTTCTTCATAGAGCCTGCTCTGACTTTATAGATGTAGATAATATCTTAATTGGAACTTTATCAAAACTACCCTGGGAGAGGTATTTTCCATTTTGGAAAGTTTTCTCACACCTTCCAGAAGAGCACCACCATGCCTTTACAAGGTAATTATAGCAGTTGCTCAGAAATGGTCATATTTATGTCCTCTACAATATTTTTCCAGATGTTCAGAGTAAATGAAGACAAGATCCTCACTAAAACTCAGTCAGTTTGTCTGGCAGAGAAGGAAGTCTTATCCAGGTAGGAGTGTATTAGTCTCCCAGGCCATGGATATCGCATGGAAAGGCAATGCAGTACATCACCTACTGCAATGTCCTAACAAGAACTGGAACAGGGGAAATGAATCACTACCAATTCCAATACAGGACATGACATCTCTCGTGTGTCGCTTTTCAGTGCCCCCCACAGCAGAGCACTTCCCAAGCACAATGAAACAAACCCCGTGGAAGCTTGCTAGACAATCAATCAGACAAGAAAGGTTTTGGTTTCCCATAGTCCTAAAAGAAATTGCTTACTTACATATAATTATTCTATAATTGAAACAAAGCCTTTAAAGCATCAACGGGACAAAGAACCAGACTAAATCTTGTTCCTTCAGGTCTGTTTCTATTTTCTTTGCATTCCTACTTTGTATTAGTTGCAGGAAATTAGAAGCCAGACCACCTTCATTTCTAAAGCACAGGGTTAAATTAATTATGTTACAAAGCCTAGTCTAGCCATAGTGAATAGCTGTGACAACAGTAATCTTGATTCCTAGATGTATCAATACACCAACAGCACAGCAGGCTTGTGGGTCAGTCTTTAAATCATCCAACAACAACAGATCTGGCTGCTTCTTTCATGAGCAAATATTAACCTTGTAATGTCTCAAAAAAAAAAACCAAACAGTATAAGGAAGCATAAAACTCTTACCTTTGTAAAAGACATTTCATTAAAACATATTCCAACTGACTTATTTGAATCATAAGGACTTGGTGGTAAAGATAAAAATTTACACTGAAATCTGAATACACACATAACAGCTGCAAAGAAACAGTTATTTTTATCTGATAGAAGGAAAATCTTGACTATTTATAAAAAGAAAACCAAAATGTATACATGGGATTTTGATACACCACATCACCTTAAAATCTGAATCTAGGTGATTTCTCTGGTCCGACAGAGAACCCATTCCAAAGCTTTAATACTGCATTGCAAAGCAAAGCTAGATAAAACCCTCAGTAGAATGAGTCAACTACTCAGGTTGACACTTGGTCAAATGCTCCTTTATTATTTTATTTATGCTATCACATATATACTTCAGCCCTGAGCCACTCTGCTGTGCCTGGAAAGACACAGAGAAGGAGGGCTGGTCATGGCAGCAACTGCTTGTGGCCCAGAGTTCTCCTACTGCAATGGTTTCCTAAATGCCCAGAGAACTCAGAGTAGTAGCTAAGATGCAGCAGACAAGACCAAGAGACCTGACTAAAGAGCAAGAGATAATTGCATTTGAAGGAGAGGCATTGAAACCACTGATGTTCTCTGAAGGTCGTGCAGGAAGTCTGTGCAGAGCTCAGGAAAAACTCCAACAGGTCCAGATCTCCTGAATCCTTGTCCAGAGAGCAGGAAGCTCAAGGCATCACACCACTGTTGAATCTGGAAATGCAGCTGCCAGAATACAGACAACTCAGAAGGCACGATGGCTTGGACGCAGCTGTTTCTTTCAAAGAAATATCTCCAAGTATTTAAACTCTCTTATAATTTAATTTTTATAATTTATAAAAAATTGTGTTTCTGCTTGATGTGATTCCTAGGTAAATATGCAGTTTGGAGTCAATAACAAGCAGACACAGCAAAGACATTTATAGTTAACTAATAAAGCAGTCCAGTTTCACTGCATATATAATTCTTATTGCTTTCGCTGTACTCCTCTGTTGTTATGGATACATTATATTTTGACATAATTTTCCTCTTTTTTTTTTATTGCCAGTTCTAAGAACGTGCTTTTAAAATACACAAACGAGCAGGAAACCTGCTGTCAGAACAAACCTCACACACACATTCCACATCAAAGCACCAGAGACCAGAGACAAACAATGTGCTTTGGCTGTTGGAAGCACTCGAGGATTGCTTGAAGGCTTGAAGCTTCTTTGCTCAACTAAGGACTTTCAGGTCTAGCCTCAAAGAATAGTTTTCTTATCAAAGAACAGTGATAGCAACAGGAAACCCCATCTAATTATTGTTATGGCCTAGCAAACTTGTTATTAGGTTATCTAGAGGCCTTACTGAGAAGTCTCATTATCCTGAGGTGCTCATCAAATTATTCTTGACGTTCAGATTTTTCAGGCCCTTTTATGAACCTCAGGAAGAATTTTAAAAAAATAGCAGTTGCAGTAAATTTAGTGTTTACTGCACCCAACCATAGAACAATACCATCTTTTCTATGTATGTTCCCCATGCTGGGTGCCTGAGGTTATAGGACTGTGCATAATGGCTGTAGATCACCATGAAGACATCTGCAGAAGGTAACTGATCAGGTAAAAGAACTAGGAGGTTTTCCTTCCTGAATGATAATTTAAAAAAAACCCACCAAAATTATGGACCCAGACAGATTTTTACTAGAATTTTCAGGAGAAGAGAAATAATATGTATACTTATATAGCACCATGCTTTGCGAAGATTCCAATGGGTCCTGTGAAAACCCAACTCCAAGAGGTGTAACAAGAAAGACGAATGAGCGATCCAGTGACACAACACATCTTTCAGGGCAGGAAGCATTTGCACCCACTAGAGCTTTGAGGAGAATTTTAATTTAGAAGAAACTGGAATTTGTCCAGCCACTAGGGATTAATACCATTAATCTTAATAAAATCTCACAGCACTTTCTCTAATGCAGATAAGTTCTTTGAACTAGGTTTAAACCCAAAGATTTTGGCTAGAAATGTGGAAAGAGAAGGTGTAAAGAGTTTAACAGTAGAGCTTATTACACAGAAGGTGTTGAATTTGTAGGCTATGATGCCTTTGGCAAGCACAATAAACAATTGACATGTGCAAGGAATTGTGAGGGGGAGTAATTTACCAGCAACAATAAAAAATGAAGCCATCATGCAGATCAAACGGGAACCTTCTGCTTTGTAATTCCTGGCTGAAGACAAGCAGATGTTGCAGCAACCTTTTATCTGTATCAGGCTTCCAAACCATGACAACCACACCTATTGGTTATTTAGTGATTATAACTATAATATATAGTTATAATATATATTTTATATATATATATGAAACTATAATATAATTCGGTGTGACACAAGCCATCAAAACCTTAGGTAAGACTTTAAACTTGGATGTTTTCTCCCACGGCTCATGAATTAAGTCGAGGTTAGTATCACCCCTTGGCTGTGAAGCTGTTCAACAAAGTAGCTGGCTTTGACAGTTTCCTTCTCAGCATGTGAGGTTTTTTGGGATCCAGTATGGAGTGGTCAAAACCCTCCCTCAGGCTGTGTGAGATGGCTACCCCAGAGCTCCAGATCCCAGCAGTCAGGGTAGCACCTGGAAGTTATGCATCTGTCTGTCAAAGATCATTTGCTGTTCTGCCCCTACGTGAAATGCTGAAGATATCCAGGGGGTCCATGGTGGCATGAGGGATAACGTTGATCTCCACAGGGTTTTGGTGAGATAATTGAAGAAACATTCAGGAAAGCATTTCTAAACAGAGTGCCAAGAGTTCTCTGAGACTTCTACTTTTTGTGAAACATTTTAAGTAGTTTCAGGCAAGTGGATTTGCCTGGGCAATTGCGAGTAATTTGGACACCTGGAGAATGCAGCATTTAATTGAGCTTCTACGGATTGTGCGTCATGGCCTCCTCTGTGCTTTACCAGAACCCCAGGAGACGCCTACTCATGTGTGGTCTCATTAGCAGATGGACTGCTTCTGATCCGTGTTTTATTGCTCATCTCTTCCCATGGGAACCTCTTGCTCTTTGAAGAGTTCCAGAGAGAGTTTGGTGATTGTCAAAGACAAGTGCATTCTTTACCTTGGTAGCCCCTACTCTTTGTGACGAGGAGTACTGAAGGAAAAGAGCTTTTCTCCATTCCTGTAGTTGTATGCTTTTCTGTGGGCAGCTGTGAATCTCTGGATCAAATAATTTCATGCTAGGGAGTTAAGTGTTGTGGACAGACCAGCTGCAGCCTTGTGAGCAGTTCCATCAGAATAGGTATAACCATACTTTGCTTTGATACTGCCAATGATCCCAACCAATACCTTCCTGATCACTGCCTGGTGATTCCCTACATTTTTGCCATTCAGGACTTATGCCAGAGGACAAATAAACTGGTGGGACTTCAAAGCTGACAGCTAGGTATGTGGCTGATGCTTTTCTTTATTTTGAAATCTGTTAATTTTTAAGTTACAGGAAAAGAGGCTCTGAATACACAGTCGATCCAGACAATTTGTATGAAGCCATTTGGCTCAAGAGCTCTCCAGATCTTTGTTGAAAGTAAGTAATAAAAGTTAAAAAATGAGGAAAATTTTAGACAGCTGTAAGACAGCTTTTTGAAATTACAAACAGTGAGAAAAGTAGCTAGATACCAATCCTTGCCCACATAATGGACTAGAAAAATCCTTCACTGAAGAAAGACAGTACACAATTGCAAGAAAATGGATTTGCTTACTGAGGTTCTACTTTAACAGATTACTTTTATGATTAATAAGTAAATACTGTTAAGGTAACTAATTTCATTTTCTCTGGAAGCATTAGTGACTCTGCATTACTATAGCTGAATAGTGCCCTGTAATACAGACCACACATCCAGTCAGTCTGGTTTATATTAATTGGATTGAAAAGTACACAGATGATGGATGTTGAAGTATTGGTCATCATTAAAGAAGGATGTTCATAATGAGGCCTTCCACAGATTGGTTGAGTCACACAGCATTTAACCTGGGATTTATTAGTGATCTGAAATAAAGTGCAGAATTCTGGTGGTAAAAGTAGCAGGTAATCAGATTCCAATAAACGTGAGCATGGGTCACTAACCCACACCAAGCAGGGCCAGCAGATAAAATGGTAATTCAGTACATACCAGCTTTACTGGATTGGAATCAGAGTCTGCAAAGGCTATTGGTCATTTGTAGTCTGGCACTTAATCTGGGCACTGAAAGCAGATTTGTTCAATAAAGGAAAAAGAAACACAGCAAACAGGATACCACAGAATTATATTTATGTTGTACATTTGTCTTCACATTGCAACATCCACATTGTTCATTTTGTGACAAGTATTTCTCATAATTTTGAATACATATTTACTGTATAATACATTTTACCAAGAGGCACTTCCAGTAATTCTGGCAAAAAGGAGCTTCATTATAGTGTCTAACTTACAAAACAGTAAAAATAAATAATGTTTATCTAAAAGATTTTTTTTTCCTGTACAGAATCTATTTTGTACAAAACATTTACCAGCCATTAACTAAATCACTTAACAAATACTTGTGAAGAGAATATATTAAGTATTGCTACATGTATCAAGTGCAAGATACTAGTGAAAGGAAAAGAATTATTCTGTTTATGAAAATCACCTAAAAATACAAGGCCTTGTTCCTGAAGTGTTTAAAAAGGAGAAGCTTGGTTACAACAATATTGACAATATATAAATATAAATTAACATATGTAGTACTTAGTGAAAAGAACACTGTGTTAAAAACTGGTGTGTACAAATCCTGAACAAGATGGCACTTTTCTGCATTGCCACTTTGGCTGGCAGTAATTTTTTAAAATATTGCTTCAAAAGAATTATAAAGGTACACAAACCCCTTTTCAAATAGAGCCGTATAAAATCACATCTCCCTCCCCATCCACCTTTTGACGTGGAAAAAAGGAGGGGTTAATTTTGAAGTACACGGGTGGATTGTGGAAACTTGCTACTAGAGCTGAGTCTGAACGAACATCACAGAAAATAACTGTGTCTGAGGCGCAGTGCCCCGAGGTCCCAGGCCAGGAGTCAAACTTGATAGGAGAGGATGCAAGGTGACCAAATTCCTCAGTATTTTCTGAAGTAAAAAAACCTTTGACTGGCCTCTTAGAAATTTGAAAATACAAAATTTGTATGCTTTGGCCCCAAAATCTGGCTCAAGTGCTTCAATTACATTGGCACATGCAATATTTTCAGTCAAAAAGAGTTTTGACCTTTCTAGATTAATTTCTTGAATACTTTCACCAAAATGGGATATATATATATATATTTAAATCACACCTTACATGTGATATACATACTTGCATATTGTCACCCAGATGGCCAAACTGTATTGGAAAACAAATATTTTTCAAAGGTACAACTTTGACTACTGGAGGCAAAGGTTACAAAATTGTATCTGTTGGAAAATGTCCTGGATGTTCTTCTATCAAAAGCACTAAAAAGAACTGCCACCTGCCAGTGAGAATGTTAATCTGTTAAACAAATACAACCTACAGTATGAATCACATCTTTTTAAAAAGTGAACTTAAATTACTTTCTGTCATGCAAGCATCTTATATCGATTACTCAAGAAAAGACTTAACTTTAGAAAAGTAATGACCAAATGTATGCTGACGTAGTTGAAATATTAGAAATGCCATCAATGCTCCAGAGCAGCTACAAATGCTGTCTTTGATCTTTTAGGATACCATCTTCATTACTGCATTAAAGTTTAGAAACATCTAAAAATGAAAATTTTGCATTCAAATACAGATTTTCACCGTGTGTCAGAATCAGGCAGGAATTTTGAAAAGGAAAGGTAGCTTTAACAGACAAAGGGCTTTGCACACACATCGCAAACCCCGAACTGTTTTCTCTCTGATCACATTACAGACCTTTTTTTTTATTCTTTTTTATGAAAGCAGGAAGGCAAAATGACTAGGATCACGGGAGTTAAAAAAAAATCAATGCAACAAACTCCAAAAACCTCAATCTCCTTTAAATAAATACTTACAAGCAAAGAGTAATTGCTAATTCACATTAATTGTTTGTAAGTGTTCACTGTGGTAAAGGAAGACGGCGTTGAAAACCAGAGCATCTAAGCCCACTGCCTTGGGGTTACCGCTGTGAGCAAACCATGGCAAGGTGGGTACAGAGTTGGATTACATTACTCTGAGATATTTCTCCAGCTATTTTGACAACAGCCCTCTGAAATTCGGCATTTGTTCTTTACCTCCCAGCAGCTCCTCTCCCCGTGTGGTGCTGCTGGGGCCCCACGCCGTTCACAGGCCAGCAGTGCAAGCACAGCTCCTCATGTGAGCCCGAGGAAAAGCAAACTGACACACGCCTGGGTGTGCTTATCTGACCTGATTTCTAGGGTTTTTGAATCAGGACAGGCTAATTCAATCATAAAGGAATACATGGTCTGCAGCTGCGGCAAAGTCTTTTATACCCACTCTTATGCTTCTACACAGACAGAAAACAGAAATGCCTGTGTTCCCCATCTAATTCACTGCTGGGATACACCACTTCCCACACCTGCAGGCTTCAGTGGTGCTCCTTGGTGCACACAGATCCCATATGCCATCCACAGCAGAACAAGTCTCACCCATTGCCCCATTTCCACGCCTCGGACATATCACAAGCACAGCTTTGGAAGTAAGAAACAACTGGCACGGACTGGCCACCTGAAAGCTTAACTGAAATAAGTGGTATAATTTTTTCTTCCTCCTTAGCATCAATCAAACTTTTCTTTAATGAGGGAGAATTAAACTACGTCAGTCAAAAATTCTTCTTGGTTTACTATATCCTTCAGCTTGACAGACAACCACCAGGGCCAATTGGTTTGACTTGAACTCATCATCTTCCAGAAGGAACAGCTTTACATATGCAAGCACCTGGGGACATTTTTGCATCAAGTGATGTCGACAAGCTTTCAAAGTGCACCGTGCTGATCACTGTTTCAGTTTCACCAAAGAAGTACTGTGAACTAGCATGTGCTTTTGCCCACTTTTGTCATTGTGAAAATGGACTCCAGAGTCACCACTCTTCTTTCTGCCCACAGGCTCCTGAGGAGCTTTTATCATCCTAAGAACTCAGGTGGGTGCTCATGCGGGCGATGTCTGCATCCTGCTGAGGAGGCATGATGTATTTTTCATCAAGAGAACACCTGCCTGCCAGGAAAATCCCACTAATGGCCTCTGAATAAATCATAATTAGGATGTAAATGGAGGGTAACTCTCACAGTGCTCCTTCCAACACTGGGATTCAATAACTACCACAGCAGGGGCTAAAACCCTGCTTTGATTTTCCTCCAGAGGAATGTTGCTTTGCTAAATGAAAGTGATGAAATTCACAGAAAGATTTATCATACTAAGTTGCTCTCAAAAGCATTGGTGCTATTTTACCCTAATTCAGTTTGCCTCCAATAATCAATATTTTTGCTAGCTCTTCCAATGATTGCTTAACAGAGTTGTCACTTACTTCTTTATTTCCCCACCTGTTCAAAACCACTTAACATGCATTTTCTTCAGGAGGCCTGGACACTTTTAATTGTTGACTCACCTAAAAATATGAAAAGAAAAAAAAAAAGGATTCAAAGGATTCCCCCACTCTAGTAAATGGGAACAATATTTTTCTCTTTAATGCTGCTACCATTTTGACTAATGCTGCAACATGAAGCAGTAATTAAAACCCTAGAAGCTCCATGGTTACTTCATTCCAGTGGGATTATATTTGATTTTGAAAGAAAAGGAAAATTAAGTGTGTTGCATAAAGTCTGTTTCATACTGGACTACAATTTCCTTTTCTCCCTCCCATTAACTGCCAGTTTGACTTTCTCCCTGTATGTCTACAACCCCATCAACTTGAGGACCAATTACACCAGTGCTGTGCTGCCAGCTGAGGGACACCCAAGTCCTCAGGCTGACGTCCAGGACCCAGACTAGAAAGAGCAAGGAACCCTCTGCACCAGCCTCCCAGCTGCGGTGCTGCACCAGACCTGGGAGAAGCACATGCCTTGATCTAATCTTCCACTCATGAGGCTGTGGGATGCTCAAGAAATTCTGATAGTCAGCCTTAAACTGCATCCTTAAACATAATGCAAAAGTAATAGCAAATATTATACATTTTCATGGATTACAAGTTTTCTAACAGTCAAAAGCCTCTTCCTTCAGAGAAAGTAAAGACAGAGACGGTCATTGCTGCCCTCCCAACCTACTGAACACTTTGTCTATCAGATAGCTCACGTCTAGAACGAAGCACAGCATTTCTGCACTGCCTCTGCCACATTTGAATCAGCTGGTACATCTCTGTGGGGTATTTGCTGGTCAAGTGCCTTGTGCCTTCCCTGGTGCAACCCTGGGCAGGGCTGGGTTTGCCTGGCTGCCCAGACTCTGCCTGACTGGCACATCTGGCTGTCCCTAGGGAAAGTCAGTGAGAGAGCTAACAGCAAAGCCCTCACCATCACCAGCACAGGATCACACCACACGGATCAAGCAGAAATTAATGAGACTTTGCACAAGTACTTCATTAACACTTGGGGCTAATCACAAACCTTTCGCTGCATTATACCTATGGCAAAATTTTTAGAGGTGCCCAAGGTCCATTCTGAAAACTGACAAAATTCTCTAAAACCCCAAATCCCACTAAAAGCTGGTGGGGCTCAGGCTGCCAAGTACCCAAACTGATGGCTACCCCACACCTACTTAGCTCACAGCTCAGCAGCATGGGCACAGCATGGGGTTCAAACGTGCCTTGACTGGGGCACAATCTGGGCAGTCCTCCTGGGCTGTACCACTGACTGATGCTCGGTTTGGCAAGATCCTTGGCTTCTCCACACTGCATTCTACTTTCTGGGGTATTTCTGGAGGAATAAGGAAAGATGAGGCCAAAATTTCAGAACAAAATTGTATCTAAGAAGCAGACAGAAATTTAGGAGAGCTTTGTAAAGAAAACAATGAACTTAAGGTCCAGCATGGAAAGCATAAAAAGGGAGTTGGGTACAGAATTTGCTTAGATGCCAAATGGCACTTTTAGAAGTTTCTATTTGAAGCTTTACAGACTTAACTTCCTTCCAAATTCACATCATCAGTAAGTTAAAAACTTCTAACAGTAGTACACTAACAGTAAAAGTCCCAAATGTATCCTGAGCATCTCAGTCTTGGATTTTAACTTGATGATGATGCAGGGAGACATTCACACATGATGTTAGGGTGAGAACTGATGAAAACTGTCCTTGCATTATTAACAAATGAATTCTCTGGGCATCATTTACTGCCAGAACGTGACCATGAGTTACTATGAGAGCCAGCACCCTCCACAAGGTCACAGGGGAGGCCATTGGTGACACACAGCCATTTCCCCAGCTTACTGTAAAGGATTTCACTCACGAGGGAAGGGAGATCAAAATGCTGCCAAGAGCACAGTACAATCCCTTTTTCCTAGTAGATTCTTGTGATTCAATTCTGATGCATCAAACACCGTCTCTCTGCTGGAGGATTTCAGAGATGAGTGTCAACGTGCCCTGTACATTAGCTCAAAGCAAACCAAGAAACACCAGGTTCCCTCAAGAATTAGAGCATAAATAGTAAACTGTGGCCCTTTGAACATGGTGAAAATAATTACTTCTAGACACAGGCATTTTGTTTTTTCTTGGAAACTAATGTCTCAAACTCCTAAAAGAAAAGGTATATCAATAGTTTGGGCCTTTCACACTCTCTACTTTCATGTGTTCCTTCTGTAACACAAGCATAATGAGAGAAGTTATATTCCATGGTAAACAGCCTGTGACTATCCAGTAAACTGGGAATATGGGGACAAAAAGATTTGTATGTGATTGCTACGTGATGGGAAGGTGATTTTCTCACTGTGCTGGGAGCTGCAAGCACTGCAAAAAGCCCCCTACTTAAGGGAACAGCAAACTTCTCCTAAACTAGAGGGGAACAGGATCAGTCTCCAAATGACATTATAGTGAAGAAAACAAAATATCCAATCAGAAAAAATAGTCCAATCTTTCTCTTCCTCTTTCTAAAGAACTGAAAACCAAAATACGTACATATTTGTTACTGCAAAATATGGTTTAAATGGGTCTTGCTTTCTCTAATATGTAACAAACCTCTTTGCATACTGTATATACCAGAAACCCGTATCAACATTGTAAATATCTCACCTGAATTTTGAACACTTTGCTGACAGAATACAATTATTTTTCTTTATTTTTTTCCCCAAAAAATATTGCAAAGGCTGTGGTTTATTTGGAGTTTGCAACACCAAAGGACTGCACAAGCTGGAAAACCATCAAGGTGTAGCCTCCAAAAGGTTGCTGCAACCACAGGTCAAACGTTTTGCCCTCTTTGGACTAGAAACTATTTTAAAAAAACCCCTTTCACTATATACTAATAAAACCCAAAGCAAAAAAATGGTATTCACATGTTTGACATAAAATCTCTCTGGAATTTTTTTTGTTCATGTTTTATTTAAGCCAACCTGGGAAATTTCCTGATCATTGTCTGCCAGAAATGCACTGCAAAGACTGAAAACCAGATTCATAAGGAGTGGACACCTGCAGAAACTGGATTCTATTAGTAACTGTTTGGAGTGCAAAAAAAAAGTCTCCTCTCACCAAGTTCACCACCCCCAGCTACTTCAGCTTCTCCACTAAGATCAACAGTCATTCTGATTTTAAGCCTGTCGGCAATTCCTACACTGTGAAATACCTGCGTTAATCAAACTGTGCCCACAAACAGGCTGGTGCAGCAATGCAGGAACAATCTGTGACAGCTGCATTGGCAATATAGAAACAAATCTTAACAAATTAGGAGCTGATGCTGATTTTACCTAATGGCGACCAAAAATGATGATCAGGAAAAATGTAACAATTCAATTTCAGCACATTTTTAGGGTAATTTTTCTTAGTTCAGCCCTGGGTATGCCTTCTTGGAGTATGTGGAACTCCACTTGTAGCATTTTGCCTCATTCTTGAATGCTTCTTTGTAATTTTACCAGCTGGGCACTCACTAACAATTTCTGCAATAACTTATTTTTTAATTTTTCAAGTAAAGGCAATATAAAAATCAATATAAAAAATCCAGTCCCAGTGACCATGCACTGAAAATGGAGAAAAAAAAGGCCTGGAGATGTGACATTTTGAAGCATCTCTGTGAGTTTAATTTTTAAAGGACAGAATGAGGCATATTAAATTCTTCTCATACTATAAGGTATGCATATAGCTTGTACAAGAAAACCCCAAATAAAACGATTAATCAAAGAGAGTGAAGAGGTGTGAAAACAGTGCAAGCTGGAACTGGTGGAGACTTGCTGAGATCTTGGAGATATCTTTTTTCTTTTGAATGAATTCTGCTATATCCTTTCCCTTTAAAATAATAGTGCAATTTGGATCTTTGCTTTTCTGATTTCATGGAAAAACATTTATCAATATTTCTGCTGGTGAGAGCACTCAGAGCCATGCTCTAGAGTCACTCTGTCAGAAGGCAAATGTCTTCTCTACTGGAAAGAGTTAATGGGACGGTATCAAGCAAATGCAACCTTTAAGAAACCAAAAACCTGTTTTCCTGCAAAAGCTAAGTCAAACAGAAACGCAAAGCACAAAGAAACTCTGATGTGACAACACACATGCTGATTGACTTTGATAGATAATAGTTGCCAACATTTTTGGGGAGGTATCAATAGGATCATGAAATATCCTGAATGTGTAACAACAGCAAGAAGCAATGGATGCAACATCAGAGATTTAATATAGAAAGGACTTCTCCTATAAGCACTTCCTTTCACAAGCATTCTTACTCACACAAGCAATCCTCGTCTTGGTAAGGGGCTGCAGGATCAAAATATAAAAAGCATACACATGATTTTTGAGAGATACTGAACTTTATATATATAATTCTTTTTGTGGTAACAAAACTCTAAATTGTGTGGTACTGGTTGGTGCTGCCAGTCCCAAAGAGCATTAATATTTTAACGCCTTGATCCTGTAGACCACTGGCTTCCCAGAAGGGTGTAATACAAATTACTCAAGACTATTTGTTGGGTTTGGAAATGGCTACACTGTATAAAAATGTTTTTGTATTTATTTTTTAAAAAATTAGTTTTACAAAAAAACTTTTCCCTTTTTTTCGTTTTCTTTTTTCTTTTTTTTTTTCTTAAAGATATCATTATCTACAGGAACCCATAAAAATTTTTCCATATTTACATCTAGATAGCTAATCATTGACAAATATAATATCATGAAATAAAATATTGAAAGTGAATATCCAACCTTTTAAATAGACATTTGGCTCACAGCATAAACAACAGAGAAAACAAATAAACAGAACAAAAAAAAAAGATCTGCTCTTCTTACAGGCCTGATCTTTTCCTTTCTCTAAAAAATAAAAGAAAAAAAGGAAAAAAGTATATTGGTGGGATCAAACACGCTGCTTCTAAGCAGAATGCCAGCAACAAACTGCTCCCATCCAGCACCTCAAACTGAAAACCCAAGTTCTCTGAAGCTCATGTGAGTGGTTGCTAAGACATACGAGTGTCCGACCGACCAGGACTGGCTCCTGTCCCCCACACTGACCCTAATGCATCGTTTGCCTTTCATCTTGAGGAGGGGCATGGCCCCCACACTCCCTTTCTTTTGCTCTCAGAAGATGTAGTGTGGCTTCGTCCTGAAATGATATATTTGGCCACTGATGCACGGGGGCATGAGGTTAAGGCAGGAAGATGACAGCGTGCCCCCGGTCTCTGAGTGCTCACACACATTTGCTCTCTGTTCCCTCCTGCCCACGCACACCGCCCCACACAGCCATTCACCCACTCAGAAGTACACAGAAGGCCAGGTCCTCTCCAGGGGAACAGACCAGCGTGCCACACAGTCCCTCGTAACCCCCTTTGGAAAACAAATTTCCTGGCACATCCCTTTCGCCAGCAGTCTGGGAAGTGCAGAGGAGGAGGAGGAGGAAGAGGCGGAGGAACCTGCACTGCCGGATGGGACCACCATGGCCCATGCTGAAAGGCTGCTGCCTGCAGCTGGAGTGCAAACTGGGACTTGAGGGGCTATGGGGAACACAAAGCTCCTCAAAATGGTCACCGGTTCCCTTGCGGGCACAAATTCTCTGAACTTCAGACCTTCTGCTTGTTGTCGTGCATTCGGACATGTGCTACAGCTGGTGCAGTAAGAACTCAAGACTATGCTCTGTCACAGAACTTCCACTCACACTCGCAAACACTCCCTCACACGCTCATATATGTTGGCAGGATATATCAGCATTCATATAAAGCTTTGGAACTTTTATCCTTCAGCATTAAGAGCAAAGGCTACTTTACTGGTACCTTACTGTTAACTGCAAATGTGCTTTAGAAGCAGCATTTCCTTAGATAACTTTCTTCTGTAAATATCACAGTGACCATAATATACCATTAAATGTATTTTGCTGAAGTGCGCAGCCAATAACCCTGGCTATATATATATATATATTTATATAATTCCACCCACCCCCAAATCTCTTTATAGAAAGTCTGTAAAAGCCGGTGTCGCAGTGTGAAAGCTTCCTTGAGCATAGGAGTTTAAACAATGTACCTCACCATAAAAAGAAAAGAGAAACAAATTAAACAGCTGTAGGCGCATTATCCCATACTTCTACAGTGTAGTGTCTAAATGCTGTGCTGGCTTGAGAAAGAGTCTGTGCATGAGTCAATCTGTCTTAAAATACTGCTGCAAATATTGTCATTGGTTTGGTTCTACAGTTGTGTTCTCCTCTTCATCCTCCTTGGGCTTCCCTTTCTTCTCCTCCTCTTCCCTGATGGCCTGGATTTGTTCTGAAGACTGGTGCAGCGTGGATTGATCCGTGCCTTGCTTCTCTGTCCCAGCTAACCTCTCCTCGTCCTCAATTACTTTCTTCCACATTTTATGGTTCTGAAGCAGGTGCTGAGTGATCTGACAGTAGATTTTCCTCCTCTTGAACTTCTTCTTTCCTGTAAAAGACCGTATGACATTAATGTACTGTTTTCTGTGAGAGAAGAAGCAAAAGGAACTGAAGGTGTAGGAAGCAGACAGGGTGTACCAGGACAGACAGGAACTGCAGCAACTGATTTTTAAAACTACAAACTTAAACCAGTCTTAAAATTCAGAAAGCTACACCTCTGTAGACCTCTGGGAACACAAACTGGTGGCCTGCAGAGTTTGAGCCCCAGCTTCATCACAGGCTGCACGCTGTCCTTGACTATGCAGCTCACAAAGCCATCCAGCACTTGAATGACTATGCATAAAACATGTGGCTGAGCTGTTTCTGCTCACGTACTTAAAACCACACATATTAAATTCTGTGACTGGCCCTGCCCTCAGTGGATCCCTGCCGATTGCCCTAGAAAAAAAATCCTGATTTTGTTTTCACTACACTTTACCTGTTATCTGAGCTGTAGAAGGATAATGAATGAACAAGCATTAGTAACCAAAGGAGAGAACCCATTCCTGTGTTTCTTTTTCAGAGATCTACCACTCACCATCGCAGCGGACATGACCTTAAAGCCTCTGCTTTGGCAGCAGAGTCTGGCCACTGAAGAAGTAGTCATATAGCCAAATACTATCAGCTTGCTTGTCTTTGGTTTTGAAGCACCAGCCCCCTGCTGTTCACCTGTAAGATGTTTTTGCCACTGGTAGTTCTCATGGCTCCTGACACAGCTGCTCTACAAGTGTTTTGCTGTCTGAAGTGTGTTTTTTTTCTTTGACAGTACAGTCTGTCCAGCACTGATTGTTAACTCCTTAACAGTACAAAGCTTGAACATTTTCCCTGGTCATTAACCATGGCAATGGCAGCCACAGAACTGAAATAATAAGCCCTCCAAAGACAACTGCTGATTTCTTTTTAAAGAAGGTGACGTAGAGGAATGTTTTGTACCAAATAAATTTGTGTGGATTAGTATTTGCAGGTTGCCTGAAGTATGTCTGTGTCAGGATGCAAAACGTTTAGCCCTTGAAGCTTTTGAATTGAAAACAAAGAGCTTTTCACTGAGCACAGACCAAATCCAGCTCAATCCTTCATTAGAAAGCCCTTGGTTCCCTGTAGGAAACCTTCAGGTTTAGCACTAATAAGAAGCCCCTACCCTGCCAATGCCTCAGCAGGACATTCTCTCCTGGGTTTCCCAGGAGACCCCACATCTTGCTGCTCTCTGTAGACACCAGTGAGCATTTGCCATGGTGTTAAAATTTGTCTGAATCACTACAGACTGAGCCTGTTTAATTCTTATACTTGCATGAGAATTTTGGGGGAATTACATGCTCCTGTATAACAGCAAAAATGATTGCAAGCTACCTCAAGATTTTATAACTCTGAAATTTATCTCAACTGCTTTAGTGAACGCTCAGGACCTAGGTGAAATTTTTTCTGCCACAATTATGTTTTCACCTGTCTAAAGGCACTTCCATTAAGAAACAGATCTTCACCAACATCCACACAACACTTAGTATCTGTGTATCTGACATCTCAACTTTTTATTTTGCTTCATTGAGGAAGTTTAGAACATCCAGAATTGTGCTGATCGTAAGTACAAATTTCTAACTGTCCCTAAGATCTGTCCCTAAGATATTGGCAAAAAAGATGCTGCAGATTCCTGATTCATATCCACAGAGTCGCAGAGAATGTAGGGAACTGAAAGAAAACAGTTCGTAACACGTTGCTGTGATTGAGGAGATGAGCACCCCACATTTGGTAAGAAGGAAGTAGGAAGAATTTGTCTGGATATTTCAAAACTTCCAAGATTCATTTTTAAGGTTTTGAAAAAGATAAAGAGCCTAAAAGCACCAGGTTGAACAGTAATGCAGTGTCATGAAGTAAAATGTGAAAAAGAAAACAGAAGACAAGCAAAAAATGCTCTGTTTTCAATGTAATGAGGGTTAATAATGGTCTGTGCTTTTAACCTGAAAGCAGCATTGTTGGACTTGACCAGCCACGATACAGAAGTTAAGTGAATACAGAAATGAGGTGAAAGAAAACTAAGGATTTCAAAGTAAGGTGAGACACTGCAATGGATAAACTAGAACATCATTCTTCTTTCTTTTTAATACAGCAATACCAGTTTTAGGTATACGCTTTCCCCCGGAAGGCAATGCCATAAATGCCAATCTGCCATAGAAACATGGGTTCTGCCTGCCATTACAGAGCTGACAGCTCATTGGGTACTAAAATAAACCCCTGTGTGCTATACTACTTCATGTTTGCTGTTCCCAACAACATTTTTTGTGCATGTGAACCTGCTAAACCTAAAATATGTGCAAGTGTGTGTGTGAACAACGATTTCTTAAATACAATCTGTACGCCCCCAGACCTTACTGGAGATAAAAGGTCAGTTCTGCACATCAGGAGACATAGATTTTAGTTCCACTTCCTTATGTGACTTACTGCAATCATCAGAATCCCAGGAAACAGGGATGGTACTCAGTAGGGCATGAAAGTGTGTGGGAAAAAACAGAAAAACCAAGACTGTTATGAGAAAAAAGCTATGTATCTGTATTTCACTAGTGCATTTAAGGCTGGTGCTCTCTAGAAGGATTAGATATAGGGGAGGGAGAGAAAGATGACCTAGTGGAAGGAAAAAAGGTAGGAAATTCAGAGGCAGGAAGAATATAGAAAAGAGGAAAAGGTGATGCATGCAGGATTAAATTGGTAGAAGAAACAAATCTACAGTTGCAGCCTTTTCTCTTAAAAATCACTTTGAATGAATTCCTGAGATGTCCTTTCAAAGTACAAAGTTTTCATCTCTGTATGGGAAATGTCAGTGTTGTTGCCCTTCTGGAGGAGAAGCAGGAAGCTATCAGCTCTAGTTTCTGATTAGCCCAAAGGGCCAAGCGATGCAGGTCCTAGCACACAACACAGCAATGCTCAGTGTTGAGTCTCTCCCCACACATTACCTCAAAGAGATCTGCATTAAAATACTTCCATTGCTAAAAATTCTTTTACTGCATCAGCATCTCAGAGCCTCCTTCTATTATTCCTGTACATCATGCTGATTCGTGGAAATGATGAGCACCTTCCTCGAAAAATCTTCTCCCAATCATCCTTTCTTCAACTGAAATTGTTGCAGTCTACTAAAATCAGTGCTGAAATAATCTAAAAATCCCTTGTGCACAGATGGGTGATCCATCACCAGAAACCTCAGCTGAAGGTGTAAATGAGTAGTAGATATGAACAGCAATGCGTATCAGTCCTGAATGCGCAGAATGGCTCCATTACCAATGTAACTGGCTACATGCCAGCTTCACCCAGGACAGCAGTGAATCACTGTAACTCTGGAGAGTCTCACGTTGAACCTAACCAGCTCACCATCTCTATGCTCATACAATAGGGCTGCTCACATTTTGGTCACAACATGGAACATGCTCTGCTGAAAAATGTAAGTGTGAACAACTTACTGCATTCAGCATTTTCACAAGTTTCCATTTCTGCTGTTTCTTCGTCTTCGTGCTCATCAGTGTCTCCTGATTCATCACTCTCTTCTATCCATTTTCCTGGCATCAGCCCCGCTGAGTCATAGGAGTTACATAGTGGTCCCACAATGTGAGTGATGAAAGACTCCTGGAGGTGTGCCAGCTGAGGAGCAGAGCGATCCATGAAAGGACTGATTGGCAAGCCCAGGCTAGCTTCTTCATCACCCTGGAGATGAAAAACAGTGGTAATTTTTCTGAAGTAATGAAACAAAACGAGTCACAAAAAAGAGTAATGCACTTCAATTAAAATCACAAAAGAAAAATAATTCAACTCTAATGCCACTTTCATGTCACACCAGCATGACATTAGTACAGTGCCATCATGTCAAATTGTTAATCGAAGTTACAGCTCATCTCTTGTAAGAGGACCCACTACTGACAGTGTTAATGTAACGCTGATGACTGTGCGCAATGATGCCCACCACCTTTGTCCTGTACTTTATATTGTGAGTGTGAAAATTTGAAAATTATTATTTTCCTTCTTTCTTCACATTATTTTGAAAAAATCCCTTCTGATTTTGTGACTGTTAGCTCGCCACAACCTTGTATTCAGCCACCTGTTTGCAGGAAACAAGACTGAACTTCCACAAGCAAGGGCTATCTCCTTGAACTGGTTTTCTTATTAATTTTGTCCTTACTATACATAACACTGAGAGGTCTTCTTGGCTTTGGGTCCTAAGTATTTGTTTCCTGGGACTGTGAAAATGATCCCTATGAAAGCAGGGGTTACTCAGAAGCAGTAAAACTTTCCCATAAAGCTTTTTGCTGGCTTTTCTTGGGGAAAGAGTGTAAAGGGGAGGTATAAGAACATTTTTTTCTCCCTCCTCTCATGATGCAAAAGAGGGTAAAACTTTCTTGAAGAACCAAGTCTGATATATTCACTTATCCCTATCAGAGCAAAGCTTCTGGTGATATCAGTGAGTTTTCAGCTCAGTAGACATGTTAAGACTGGATGTCACCTCTCCAAGAAAAAAAAGCTAATCCCCCTAATTAAGTATGATATGCAATTTTAATATGATACAGAGACCTTTATTTTAGAATATAGATTAGAATTTGGAGAGACACTTTCAGTTTCTATTATGTTACGGATTGCCTGAATTTATCTCTTTGTAGCCTACATTTTTCAAAAGTCAGGGACAATGCATCTGGTCAACACCCTGTTGATATCTGGAAAGGTCAAAGACTGGCATTTATGACAAATGTCTCATTTCCTGTCTGTTTTGTTTTGATACTTTTATAATAATCTACCCCAAAATGTTATGCTCAATCATTAAATGCAAAATACTGGTGTATTTTGTATTTGTATTCAAATTACTACACTGAAACATGCCACCCATTCTTGAAATAGCAAGCCAATTAAGAAGAGGTGGCAGCACATTCTTCTTCACAGTAACATGTCTGAGATTTCCTGGTTGTGAGCTGTCTGTAGTGGGAAGAAAGCTGACTATTGAAATATTGACAAGTTTTTTTTTTTCATGTTCTGTTAAAACATGATTTATTACGTGAAACATCTTGCAGTGCATTTTTTACTTTTTTTTTTAATATGTCTAACATGTCTTCAAATAAGTATGCTGAGCATGTGGAGGGAAGAAAAGGCAACATACTGTAACAATATGAGACAGGATTTTGGATGCTTCTATGCAACACATTTTTAATAAGGAGTTTTTATTTATATGGGAGTTAAATTCTTCAAAATATTTGGTGTGTATTAAAGGAAATTAAAGAAGGATATTTCATTCTTTTCACAGCATATGTCTAATGTACATATGTATGCTGTTTGATAAGGGAAATTAAAACTTCCCATAAAATTCTCCTTTTTAGAAATGAGAAAATGACGACTTTTCATTTCTCAGAAAATATTTGATGATCAAAAGCATGGTGAACACGGTTTGATTCACCTCTCATAGCATATTACATTACAGAAAATCAGATTTTAACCTAGGTTAAATTAATTGAGAATCTAGCCTATCCTCCTTAATGTCAAAATTAGGTCCTAGGAAGAAAATGTTCTGTTTTCCATCCCATCAATATCCTGTCAGCATGGCAACTCTTGCCATGCAAAAAGAAAAAGACAAAACAGGAAACCCACTGGGACATACTGATTTCTCAATACAACGAAGAGACTTCTATTAAAACAAGAACAGAACCAAAAAACCCTGGTATCTTACTGACTACCTGACCTCTTTGAATTCGCAAGCCAGTTCAAATACATTTGCCCACAATCCCCATGCCAAAAGGAATGTCATTAACAAAGACAACACATGTGATCAAATTTTGCAGAGGCCAAATCTCAAATGTATTGGTTTGAATTACAGGATTATACGAAAGACAATCTCCAACAGTCCTTTGGAGCAGCTTCCACCATCATGACAACAGTAGAAGCACACCTTTCAGACTGATGGAAAATAACCCAGATTCCTACTGTGGAACAGACAATAGAGTATTGCCCCACATGTGTTCTTCCCAAGCTTGATTCAGAGCTCACTACCCCAACACTTTGATGGTATTAATAATAATATATTGGAGCACTTACTGCCCTCTGACATGAGTTATGTTGGATCAAAGGAGTGTCGCTTCATTAACAGGTTTTGTCTGCATGCAGTGGTCACCCATATAGAGCTATGATCATCACCAGAATTAAGTGAAGTACATTTTGTTGGAAGAATTTAAATGAAAACAGACAAATATGAAGAAAAACATTTCTTGAAAGAAAATTTGGGAGGTGAAGGTTGACCACTGTTGTTATGGGACTCACTCTTTCTTTAAGAAAAAATTAAAAGAAAAATCCAACTAATGATATCTCTCATATATGTAAGGGTCATTGTTCTTTCTTTTTCTCAGGAGGAGAAAGGTAAATGTCAATTTTGTCCCTTTTCTCATTTCTTGACATATTCCAGAAGGCAGCAGCAGCAGCAAAACATCCTGTTGGATTTTTTTCCAAACTGTAAGTACAGCAAATTTAAGGGAATACGAAAAGGCTTTAAAAGGAGTTAGTCTGTGACTTCAAGCTGCAGCACAGCCTCCCCAAGAAGTCTGTGGAGTGCCTGGTTCAGTGATTTAGCCTGTTTGTTTCCTCTTGAAAAGCCAGGATGTGGAGTTTAGTCTAACCAAGGCATTCAAAATATGTTCCCACTTGGGAATCAGAGGAATAGTGTGGGAACAGCCCTGTCCCTGGCACTCGACAGGGCTAAATAGGTTATAATGAGAAAAGGTTCAATTAAGGGCTCCCTTACACCTGGCAGGAGAGGACCAGTGCCTGGCTGTATTCCCAGATCTTTGTAAATCAATCTGTGGCTGTCCTCCTTGTGCTACTGTCAGCTGAGCCCTTGTGTAATGAGTGAAGTTGTACTGACAAACCTTCTGAAAGCTGAAAGTGTTGCCCTAGCATATATGTATGGAGCAGATATGGTTAGTCTGTGAGAAACTGAAAGATGACGTTACAGTTATGCTCAGTACATAAAGGTTGTGTGTGAACACAGATGTGGCTTACAGGGAAGCTAAAATAATTCCTCTGCTCTGTTTAGATCATCTCCACAAGGATGCTGTGTCCAGTTTTGGAGACCACATGTCAACAGTAGTGTGAGCCACCTGGAGTAACTGCAGAGGAGTGCAATGAAAGCCAACTGATGTATTCCATAGAAGGAAAGGTGAAAAGATAGTTTGCACTAAAGAGGACCGAAAGGGAGAGACAATGACTGTCAACAGAAAAGAGAAAAGGAACACTTGCTCACCATGTCCACTGGAAGTATAGTGCCAGACTGGAACAGTTAAGCCTTGTAGAAACCCCATCATCAGAGGTCTTTGAGGACACATCAGAAGCTTCAGTGACAAATGGACTTTCATTGATTCAGCAAAAGGATGGACTAGTGTAACCCTAGCCATCCCCTTAGCCCCTGTTCTCTGTGATTTTCACCCATCACCAGCACTAGCATGCTGCAGGACTTGCAATCAGCAGATACCACCTTGGACATGCATTTATTTACCTGTTCATAAAACTCATTGACAATGCCTTCTGTCCACTGCAGATGCAAATCTTTGCACTTTGCAGGCCCATTTATGTCAGCCAGTTTGATGCACATTTGGCAAACCAGTAAGCGGTCGTTCTCATTAGTCCAGTCAATTCCAACATCATCATTCACCTAGCAGACAGAGAAAGGAAAACCATGACAGTAATCCTGGGAAGTTCTGTCCTGAGACATCTTAAAGTATATTTAACTATTTAACAAAATCACAAATCTAAGCAGGTGAGCTAACACAAGGTTGGAATTTACAATCAGCTGTAGAGCAATATGTACAAAGAAAAATAAGGGAAAAACAATGAACATTGAAACAAATTACAAAAAAATAATATTTAGCAAATGATGTGCCTATTTGAAAGGTGCTGTTACAGCACCTCCACCTATATACAAACATATCAGTTCTGCTCTCTGAGACCACTCTGGTACAAAGAAGTTTTTGAAACCAAACATAAATAATCTCTTTTGAAGGCAGTGGTTACTCTGGGAAAGCCAGGCTAAACCATAAGCACTGGTTAATATCTTCACCTCCTCCACTTTTTATTCCATGCATGACCATTTGACTATTCAAGCAATAAGGAGAGAGAAGGAGGTTAACAGATGTCCTTACAAATCTACAGCGAGGATGTCCATGAGACTGCATCAGACTGTTCTCCTATTTATCTGCAGTGTCTCAGGTATCACCTTGTTCAGTTACAACAGTGGTTACACTACCATTGTCCAGCTTGACAGATTTTAAGACAAATATAGTAATTTTACATCTAGTGTTTTGGTCAAGCTCATCCTCTTTCACAGTTTAAGACAGTTAATATTCTGTCACTAAGTAATCACTAGTTTAGTTTGTCTTTTTTCATTCCTTACTGAAGTTAAGTGAAGGTTTTGGTCCGACCTGTCAAATTGAAAGGAAGCATTCAGACAGCTTAAATTCCCTGTGCTTTATTGTCATTGTAGTCCTGGCAGATGAGAATCTGCCAATACTGCTCAATACTTTATGAGGAAATTAGGCCAGTGAAAATGATCCCAGAGTTTAAAATTAAGACCTAAAGAAACCCCCTTGATACTGCAGGAGGTTCTGGGACATGACTAGCAGGGATGCAGAAGGAAATCAAACTTTTATGGACCTACAGATCAGTTCTCTGTATACCCTGGACCACAATCTAAGGCCTTTCTTTACAGCTTCTTAAAGCCTAACAAAGAGACATGTTACAGGGAAATGGAAAACAAACCCATTCATACCTCTGGAGGCTTCAAAATTTCAGGATACAGGCCCATTCTAAGCAATAGCACAAGAAAACATTTTATCTATGTCACCACAACAGCTAGGAGATCCTACTCCTGGATTAGAAACACTGTGCTTGGTACATTTCTTACAAGGAACAAGGAGGCAGCACCAGCTCCAAAGGCAGGTATCATCTAGGTAACATGCCAACAGCTTTGATGAATGATGGAGTTTATTAAAGTAACTTGATAGGTGGTAAGTTCCAATATGTTAGGTTGAAACTGTATAGTATTTTTTAAGAACGGTCTCCCAAGGTTGTGATTTTATTCTCACTAAATGGAGAGTGCAGGGAAGATCTTCAGTGACCTTTCTCCGGGGTTTACCCATTTGAAACAAAATAGGAAAGAAAGATCACGCTTTCACTGCATTTGAAATTAGAATTTCAAAATTGTTATGACTTCTGTGCTTTGATAATATAACAGTACAATTAAACCAATAAAGATACACATTTAATATTTAGCCATTATGGAAACTCGGTAACAACTTTGATTTTTTTTCCTGAGTGCTTTGTTAATAGGTCTGAAGTGCCAGTGAACAAGAAAACAATGTTGAAAAATAGAGTGTAAGTGGGATTTACATTCAAACAGTCCATAATATCCTTAACCTTAAACCACTTTCTGAAAAAAACTAAACACATGTAAGAGAAAAATCTGTGTCACTAAACTTAAATAAGTAAAAACTTACAGAAGTGCCAGATTAATATCCAACAGAATGTTCAATTTACAGCAGCCAAGAGGACAATGAGAAAAAAGAGCAACACATCAGTGTTTCTAGCTTTTTCACTGTGATGCTACCAAGCCCCACAATCTTTCCTAACCATCCACCAGAAACCCAAACCAATCTTTTTACCTTGGCATTGAATTTGGCAACAAAATCAAAGTGTTTCTTCAGGTCAGTAGCCAAAATCGCCTCAATGACGAGGAAGCGGAAATGCTTGAACTCCACGTGGTCAAGGTTGATCAGGAAGTTGTACTCTGGCCTCGACATGAAAAGGTTCCAGGCAGCAGCAGCGTGGTGGTTCTCCAGAACAGAGCGGTCGTTGTACAGCACCGCCTGTGAAAGCAATGCAGGCAGCTGAGAGCTGGTGAAGATTTATTGGAAGTTTGATTTGAAAAACCTGAGTCTTTCATTCTCAAGGGTCTTCGGTTCCTGACTGAACTGCATCATATGACAATAGATTAATCTGTTTCAGGCCACAAATTAATTACTAATATAGGTGTGTGCCTCCCTGTTTCTCAGAACTAACCTCACTTACCAGGGATTGTCGTCTTCAGAGTTTGTAACTGGCAATTCTGTCCATGTTGGACTGATTCCAAACAGAGAAACAAGTGAAATTCCAGTTTGTAACCTGACAACACACACGCAGCCTGACAGATTTCTCAATGCTGAAATCCAAAATTGGTTAAATCTTCACCAAAACAAGAGGCCTAACTCTCATAGTGTTTCCATTCGGAAACTAAAGAAACATCTAGAAAATGGACTTTAGGGGACAACAACCATCCAGGAAATCTCCCCACTTCAGCACCCTTTTTATAATTTGGTTTATGAAAAATAAAAGCTTTTGGAAATATGCTTCTATGTAAAATTGATACAAGTTTTGTAACTTTTTACACAAATATATACTCATACGTTCCAGTGGCTGCTCACTTCAATTATATTCTGTTATCTAGGGATGAAAAAATCCAATCCTACCCTAAAGTATAGAATCTGTTCTTTACCCCGGAGAACAGGTTGCTGAAGCACCTCAGCTTTGCAGCCCATCTTGCCTAACGGCACAGTAAGCATTTGAGATAGGTATCTTCTGCTACCCAGGCCCAGCTCCTGATGGCAGATTTTTAATACAGCAGCACTTTATCATTACTGGAAGCTGATACTACTTGTCATGAAAAAGAAGAAAAAAACTAGATGCCAAACACAAGTTCTGCCAATTTCAGGTGATATCGGATTTAAAAAATCAACAATACCACCAACCAACCAATCAACCAACCAACAAACCAAAACCAAACCCCCCAAAAATAACAAGAAGAATTTGACCTTTTCCCTTTAATTTATTTTCAAACTAGGGACAATACATTAAGGCCAAACATCGAACTTTTCTTGTTGATTTTTACAACCACCAAACTATAGCACTCCTTAAAACAGATTTAAGGATAGCATACATCTTCTGTCAATCTCTTTACCTGGCCAGAGTACCAAAGTTCTCAGCCACAGAAAGATGTTGCAAGGATGAGAAGTATTACTATCAGCTTATAGACAGAACCTGATACAGAGCAAGTGCAGGTGACTTGCCCTTGGTGAGAGAGGAAGTCTGCATCCAAGCTGGGGAGTAAATCTAGAATTTCTGCATCCCTACCCAACTCCTCACCATTAAGCTATCTTTTTTTCTTTTATTGCCCATAGAAATATTTTTCAGCACAGTATGCTGAAGCCAGGCAGGTCAGCTGTGTAAAGTAAAGAATGATCTCATAATTAAGGCAACAGTGACTCGGAATTGCTGAATTCAACCCCCAGCTTTGGCAGCAACTTCTGTGTAACCTTAGGTAAGTCTCAATTCTTCATTTATAAAACTGAGATCGTTTTCCACATACCCCTCCCCTCCCCAATAGATGCATACTATAAAAATATATCCATAACAGACTGCAGCTGCTCATATTCTATAGGAACAACAGAAAATATGTTACAATCACGACACAAACTAACTTGCATGGTGCACTGTCAACTATACAGGTGTTTTTTAAACTTTATTTCAATCTTTCTGTGCCTTGCTGTGTAGAATAATTCTTCCCTTATCTCACAGTTACAGATTCTCTATCAGGCAGCAGAGCTTTAGCTTCTCCTTCACTGAGACATTTTATCTGTACCTTTCTTAACAGCTCTCTCATAACTGAGGGTGGTGAGGGTGTGCAAAAAGACTCTACCAGCAATCCCCAAGTGAAGTGATTATTTCTATCACTTTGATAAGCCGTTTCAAAATACAGGGTGTTTCAAAAAAGATGGACCTGATTTCAATTGTAGGTCCATTTCAAATGGGTCCATCTTTTTGAAACACCCTGTACTTGGCAGACTTGTGCTTAGTGGAACCCACAGGCACTACTGGCAAGGAGAAGCTGCTATCAAAGACTTTCCAAAAGTAACAGCAATGCTGCTTGAGATGTATTTACCTGAGGAGCACTTGTTGCTACCAAAAAGGCATTGGTCCTTCCTGGATGATCATAATCATGCATGGCAGCAGCTACATAAAGAGCCATCAGTTCAAGGGCAGGAATGTTGCCAGCTAGGCATCCATAGCTGTCATCTGTAGGTGTGTATGTCTTCGAAAACACATAGCCCATATGGCCATGAGTGATTCCACTGTCAGAATCTGGGCAGAAAAAAAATAATTTAGAAAAAAAAATCCTTACCACTTTTTCAGTGACTTACTGAAATAGCTAGAAACAACAAAGCAGGAAGAGAAGGAGCAAATTTACAATATATAACAGAATAGTAAGCACATCCTGACCTCAGTGGTTTCTGATACTGTGCACATGACCCAAGCCAATAAGGCACACAATTGGAAAGGAACAAATTATGATCCCACCGGGGATCTTCCAGCCATCCAGCAGAACCTGTTCTCAAATTATGTAAGTTACTAGCAATAAAACATGGATTCATGGCCACGCTGGAGCTTTGTGGGTAACTCAATCTTCCTGCTCCTTCCTCTAATTGCTTCACCATATAGATTAGTCTATGAGACACTAACAGGCCTTAAAGCAATGGACTCGCATTTATGAATTCAACTATGGTGCATGTTTTCCAATCCAAAGGTCTAGACTTTGGATCTTTGCTGATAATCCTCTTAACAGCCTCTTTTTGAAGCAGCTTGAACATACCTGTCAGAGGCAGACACTGAGTGAGATGCTTTGCTAATTTAATCTGCTTGAATGGATCTTACACACAGCTGAACAATGTCTTTCAAACAACAAACACCAAAAAGCCCCAGAACTCAACCCCTTTCATTCCATCCTTTTCACTTCACCTACAAAGCCTCCAACAATCCTTGCTGATAAAATTTTCCTGGAATAAAAATGTCTCCTGCCCCACCAAAACATCCTGAAGAGTTTCACAAATGATCTGTGCCACACAAACACTACCTAAAAAAAAACCAGTGAAAGTGTTTTCTGCAGAAATTCCTGCTTTTCCAGTAATTTCCTCCATACTCCCACAAAATACAGACAGGTCCTCTAGTGCTACAGCTGAACCTGGAGAAGTTAATATAAAGATGCAGTAAGAACAGCTTCTTGTAAAAAGCAACCATAAAATAGCAGAACAGAGGTCTTGAAAACTAGTTGAAAAATGGTAACAAGTCTCTTTCTTCGGAGACAGTGAGGAAAGACAAACAAACACTTAATGACAGTCAAGCAGTGGCAAGTGTACGGCACTACCTGAATGCCCCAGAGGTTTTGTAACAGCAAAACAAATTTGAGAATTTGAAAGTCTGCACTGCTTCCGGAGCAGCACAGAAAACACTAATAATACCGTCTTCCTAGGCAAAAGCTATTGTAAAAATCAAATGGTAACAAACATCTGTTGTTATGGGCGACCACAAAGGCTTGCATTCACACACCATTAAATGTAAAGTATTAGATCTTACAGAACCAATTCCATTCTTTTCAAAGTCACACAAACATACCTTAACACCTTCAACATCCAATGTGTTACTGAACTTAAAAGGCTATATAACAACAAGTACTGGACACAATCCTCATTGTTGGCTTTCTTACAGCAAATTCCATGACAAAACCTTTTAAAATACAACATATATACTTCCACATTCAAATATACCTGAATCGCTTGCTGACCCATGATCATTAATCACAGTTGGGAGTCCTGGGATGGGCTGAGTAGTAAGGTACCAAACGGCATGTAGGACATCAGTTGCATGAATTCGGTTGTGATCTGTGTTACAAAGCAAAGGACCCTGCTATGAAACATGAAGGATGTTTCCGACAGAGGGAAATCAGCACCATCTAGTGGGGTACCGTGTGGCAGTCAGTCCGGCAGAGACAAACCAAACAGCACCACCAGTGTGAAGAACAGCTGTATTGTGTAAATACCTGGGTTTTCTTTTGCTAAAGTTGAAGCACATTCAATGGTATGTCTCACATCAGTCAAGAAAGAGAAAACAGCAGAGAAGAGTGGGATCCGCAATGTAGGAAACTTTGCAAATAAAGTGTTAAACAAGGAGCCTGACCTTTGCTACCAGCTCCCATCCTTTACTCCAGTGGTAGCCTTTGCCTAGTTGAATGCCATTGGGTAAATATGCACTGTTAACCCCTGATTCAGATGAAATTAGTAGGAAAATCTCATCCACTTCAGTAGTCATATTTCACATAGCTTCTAAATAAAAGGCAGCTAACACTTACCTGACTCCACTTGAGCAAACTTAAGGTGCTGTGCTAGCAGCTGCACTGCAAAAAAATCAAGCTCAGGACACACGTACATTGCAGTTAAACCAGGTTCTTTCTTCATTTTTCTGGCCAGAGATGAGAGTTCATGTCCTGGATCCTGTAATCTGCCTTACTACAAGCTCTCTTTGCAGAACTGGGAGACAAAAGTCACTCCAAAGCTCATACCACCAAGTCCTTCAAGGCCAGATAAACTATCAACAGACCTGGCTGAAAAAGAATCCATTCAGTGATATGGTTTGGTGTTTTAGGGGTTGTTATGGGGGTGCTGGGTAGATGGCTGGACTGGATGATCTTGAAGGTCTCTTTCAGCCATAATGATTCTGTGACCCTGTGATTCTGAATCACATGCCAGCTCAGCACAAAGCATCATCTAAATATACACGAGCAAAAAGCAACCTGATGCTTTGCTGCACCAGGACCAAAGCTTACATCTGGGGTTAAACCACTGAAGGACAAGCCTTTCAGCTTGTGACTCAGGCTAATTTTGGGCAGAGCAGAGGCGTCTTCTACAGTGACTACCTAAACACAAAGAAATCTGCTTATCTGAATGATAACCTGTGGCTACGTGACTGCTACTGTAGTTCTGGAAAGATGTATCTCAGAGGACCAAGCAAAAATTGTGGGACGCCCCTGCTGGGTCAGCCCCATTTGTAAAACTCACAGTAACTGGCTACATCTCTAGGTAATCAGTCATTTTAGTTGGAGACACCTTGGTAATGCAAATCAGTCATGTGTCTTCTCATTGGCAAACCAAATGCTAGAACAGGCTTGATGGGAACAGGTATAGAACTTATGGGGTCTATTAAAGAAGATTATGTTCAAGAATCAGGGTAACACTGGAGAAGATATGTATCTGGGGAAGAACAACACCATGCACCGGTACAGGCTGGGGGCTGACCTGCTGGAGAGCAGTGTAGGAGAAAGGGACCTGGGAGTCCTGGTGGACACGAAAATGACCATGAGCCAGCAATGTGCCCTTGTGGCCAAGAAGGCCAATGGCATCCTGGGGTGCATTAGAAAGGG
>VZRW01012393.1:200825-223332 GCA_013398125.1 Aegotheles bennettii
AGGCTGAGGGAGCTGGGTCTCTTTAGCTTGGAGAAAAGGAGGCTGAGGGGTGACCTCATCCATGTTTACAAATATGTAAAGGGTGAGTGTCAGGATGAGGGAGCCAAGCTTTTGTCAGTAATTACTAATGATAGGACAAGGGGCAATGGTTTTAAACTGGAGCATAGGAGGTTCCATGTAAATATCAGGAAAAACTTTTTCACTGTGAGAGTGACAGAGCACTGGAACAGGCTGCCCAGAGAGGTTGTGGAGTCTCCTTCACTGGAGACATTCAAAACCCGCCTGGATGCGTTCCTGTGTGATGTACTCTAGGTGACCCTGCTCTGGCAGGGGGGGTGGACTAGATGATCTCTCGAGGTCCCTTCCAACCCCTTAGATTCTGTGATTCTGTGATTCTGTGATCCTTCATTAGATAAAATTACCAACACAGAAGTCCAGAAGCCCCCTCTAAGAGGTAATAAGTAAAGTTGCCGAGATTCATTAGGGGCAAAACACCTCTGTACTTCGTGGGAGTAGAAGGGAATGGCAGCAAGATATGTAAGCAACCTGGTTTTACACCTGCTGCATCCTAAAGATAGGCAGTGTGCAGCTGACAGGGTTTCACAGCACTGAAGTTGAACTTCACCCTGTGGCTGCTCCTTCTATGGGAGAAGAGGAAGAAAGAAGACCTGAGATGAGGAAAGCACCCTGAAGAGCCATATTTGCTCTCTTGCCATGCTAGGGAATGGATAATGCCTGCTCCTGCTGGGAACAGCTGCCTGCTCCCTTTAGAGCAGCACTGTTGAGCCCACATTTCTCACTCCCACCATCAGCGGAGCCACAGCCACCAGCCTGTATTTCCCTGGCTCTGGCAGAGGAGGGCTCACCATCTTGCTGACCCTACACTCCAGTGCTCAAGGCAACTGCCTACTTTGTCTGCAGCTAAAACCAGCAGTTGAAACGGTTTGGTAAATTTGATTTGAATTAGTAAATACTCTGGGGATTACTGAAAGCAGGTTTTTCAGTGAATAAATGATTCACACTGAAAAATATCAGCTGAGCTGTAGTTGCAGAACAGGATGCACTTATCTACTTGGCATATTTTTTCTACTTTACAAGGCTCATCTCCTTGGGTAGCATAGCACTACTACTGTGTAAAAACCCAAATTGCTTGGAGGGGGGAATATTTAAATAAACTCCAGCTGAGGCACTGGGGTACACTTGCATCACCAGGAAGCAGTTCTTGGTACCTATAGTAGCTCTGTATGGTATCAGGGTTGCACAGAATTTGCCATGAATTCTTATGAAACAGCATGAAACATTAAATGCAATGAAAAAAAGACGAGAGACTGTGGTTCAGCACCAGCCTCTGGCTAGAGAGCCATCCATTTGATCGTTATGTAGCAGAAGAAAAAAAGTAGCTGTTATAATATTATGAGAGAAGAAAAGTTTCAATAACTAAGAGCATGGAAAATACACAAAACTTTATGGAAGCATCATTATCTGCTGGGATATTTTACTTACAAGGTATCTCTCGGTATCCACATTCCAAGGCATGAAAGTAGTTCATAAATTCCCTCACTGGTATTTTAAAGGTTTCAAACAGCCCCATGTCTTCAAAAAGCCTGTATGATACCTGAAAAAACAAAACAACCATGCTGCTGAAGAGACCAGAAAAACTCTAAAGATTAGATATAAAATTCATTCTGTGGAATTACCCCATGAAAACCTGCTTCCCTAGTAGTATTTTCTCAAGTACATCTGATCCAGCTATAGCTGCAACTATTTACATTTCCATAGGGATATGGCCCCACAGTCAAAAAGACAAGCTATTTGTACCAACCAGTCCTCCTCATGCCTTCATTACACCCCTCCAGATGTTCTCTTCCTTTCAAGGATACGAATCCCCCAATTTTTTCAAGCACCTCAGAAACATATACACATAAAGGAAGATATCCACAGGTCTTTAGTGTCTTCGGAAAAATTTTCCCACAAACTTCTTTGAGGAGCATTCATATGTCAAATCAATTCCCAGAAAAAGGGGGAACAAATGAAGGAATGACTAAAGGAGACAACCATTCAGATCCTATGTATTATCTCCTGCCCCTCTCCCCCATTTTGGAAGTTAAATGGCAAAAGTGACTTCTCGAACAGGATTTCAGAAGCAGCAAGTGGCTTGGGAAGCAGATCTGCTCCAAGTGCTCCTGCATGGAGAGATGACTGTAGACATCCAGGAGAGGATATATTGGAAGGGAGAATGTGATGTACGAGTGAGAGGGGTGTTCAGGAGAGACAAGAGCTCAGAAATGCAGACAGCTGCTGCTGCAAAATGGACACCTTTGAAGACAAGTTTGAATTTGACATACAGAACAATGGGACTGTACTGGAACACAGCAAAATTACTGCCTGACCTTTTCACTTCCTTCACAAATTGTAGCCTAAAGCCTTTCGGCTTCTTTATTTATTTACTGCTGTCAGCTAAATTCTGTGCTTTTGATGCCATCTGTCTGGTAATGATCTGCCTAGAGCTAAGCAATTTAAAGCACATTTGGAATGATGAGTGCTATACTGAAAAGAAATTGTTACAAATTATGGGGGTTTTTACCTGAATGCAAGTCAAACAGCTATCCACACCTCTTTCTTTCTGTATATTGCATATATAAATTGAGACCTGCACTTAAAGTTTAAAGAACATAAACTTCAAATGTCCTGCCACTGTGGATTTTTCCAGTAAGAATAATAAAAAGGATATGAATTTGCAGCATTAATGATCTCTCACACACACACCTGCCCTCTTGGTCATTCCCTGCCAGGAAAAATCTGCATGTGAACTAAGTCTGGCAAAGCATTGCAACAGGCAGTGATGATGCAAAGACAGGTTGAGTGTGGTGTCTGACACCATCCAGGATGCCCCTTTAATGACACATAATCGGACAGTTGAGGTCCTGCTGATGGCCCCAGCTCTTCTGTTCTTACCATAATTGTCTAAGTGCCACTACCAATGCAGTCAGAAAAAACACTGCTGGTGGTAATTTCTCCTTGTGGCTGCGGCTGTTGGCCATAAAGTGAAAAGTTCTTTACAGTAAAGGAGCTAAGGGACTACTGAATTACAGGGCTTTGGAAGAAGTGAGCTTAGAATAAAAGGTAGGCCTGTAGAAGGCAAAATTTCACTCTGAAAATCCCATGGGATCCTCCTGTACTGAGACAGAGCAATGAGACTGACTGTGCATAATTTCTATTAGAAACTGCATAGAATTTTGTTTATTTACCTAGAATCATGGCTGAGGTAAATCAGCTTGGATCCAAACGTTCACCTATGGAGAGGTATTAGATCCCTGAATGGTAAGCAAAATATCTGCAGGATCAAACCTTGCTGGTCTACACTACCAATACTGGACAGGTATCTTAAATAAAGTGTGTCACAAAAGCATGTTTTTCCTCGCCTTGGATATTAGGGGGTGGGAAATTCCACAGCAGTTGAAAAGAAGTGAAGCTGACTGTGATGGATATGAATGATACTCTTCCCCATGACTTGGAGTAAAATGGTACTATTCCCCATGGTCATTAGAAAGCACAAACAACCAAGCAAAGTCATTTGGACATTTCTGTCTCTCTTAGGAAATGGCCAAGCCCAGGGAAGCTGATGGCTGCCAGACGCTTGGCAGTGGGTACTCCACACTGCCTCTTCCCCCTACCTTCCATCACCTGCTTGTCTCTGCAACAACTGCTAATGCTTGAATGAATCACTTGTGATTCCGGTACTTCTGGCAGTGCTGCCTGAAGGAGGACAAGCACTTGTCCTGAACGATTCCTAATGGAAGCTGTTTTGGAAATGAGGATTGTTATTCAGACGTAGTTCCTCTTCTGGTTGTTATGGGCACACATAAAATGGCTCTTGTTGGAGGACACGTGCAAAGTTTAGGTTAGTGGTTCCCTATCACTGTTTGCAGGCAACCCTCTTGCACTCCTTTCTTGTCTCTTGTATTTTCTGTCTTCAAACATGTTTCTTTTAAGTTGTTGGCACCCAGTCTCCGGCTCTGACAAACAAAACATCTGTGATGATCCTGGGAATATCCCATCCCCCAAGGACTGATTCCCCTGCTCCTTCATATAACAGCTGCTGTTTCTTTCTGCAGAAGCTATGTGTGATGGTGAGATGACCAAACACCCCTCTTGGCATCATGCAGGGACCAACTCACATGCACTGCAATGATGCCACCCTGCCTCGATGCTGTTTGTGTGCTGCGAGCATAGGAGCACCACCAGCATTTCTCATCTCTATGGGCCCACTAATAAAAGCGACAGATAGACCTTGACTTTAGCTTATTCTTTTTCATTTTATTTGCTTTCCAAGTCAAGTGAGCTTCTCTTCCACAGGTTTTAGTTTTACAGGACATTTAAGAAGAGTGTTACGTGTGACTGAAGACATTATCTAACTTTAGGGCCTGTTGTGAAGCACCAACTCAGTTGGAGAGCTCTGCTGTTCCTTTCTGAAATGAGACTGGTATGTAAATTCCTCTTTATCCCCTATCATGTCTATTTGTTAGTGCCACATTTAGAGTGCTTGCCACTGTACTTTGCACAGATGCTTTCATGGCTGCTGACTGGTTTGAGGTCTTTTTATATGTCTAAATCAATTTAACATTCCAAAAAGAAGCAACAGACATGTCAAGCAGCTTTAAAGATGCTAAGCCAGCATTTGCTTTCTAAACTGAATGCTTCCCTAGAGGCACGTGTCAACTCTGCTTTGTTCCGTTTCATAAATTTAACCTAGCAAGGCAAACACAGTTAATTCAGCTTGTTAATTTACTTATTTTTAATGGATGAGTCCATTAAATGGCAAAATATGAAGAATAAATCATTAAAGCTTTTATTTTCCTTTGTTTATAATACCCCCAGATTTAAAAATTATACAAGAAAAAGACAATACTTTTGGCTGGAGAAAAGATTTATTTATTTTAATTCTCTTATATCTGAAAATAATTTTGTTAGGAACATCTGATTAGATGGAGGAAAGAACAAAAGGATCTGTATTTTATGAACAAGTTTGAACTTGCTACATTCTGCTCTTAGGGAGTTATTACAAATAGCTGCTACAGAAAATGTTAAATTTTGATCACAAATATTATTTATTAAAGCTTCTTTATTTCATTTCACAGGCCTCATTTTGTGGCACTGCAAAATGGATAACCTGCTCAGAATCTGTGCAAAAAGCAGATGCTGGGAAAGAGAGTGTAGAGCTTTAGTGCAAATTGAGGGAGGCACAGAGGAATAGTCCTGGGAGGTACAGAACTCCATGTAAATTGGTAAAGTGCTTAAAACCTATAGAGGTACCCATATAAAACCAGAACAAATTTTGGCTCATCCAAACTGTTGGTTATGCCATAAAAAAGTTCTGTTTTCCCTTATGATTTATCTCATTAGAAAATAACATGATCAGTATGATTGAGAAGAGCATTTTAATCACACGCTCACTGTTCAGTGTGGAAGTGTCTCAATGATCATCACTGAATTTATATCAACACCCACATCCACTCATAGTTTGCCTATCCCTCTAGAATTAACCTAGAGAACTGGCAGGCTGGTTAAACACAGATGGTACTTGCCAAGCTACAGAACAATAGAAGGCAGACCACAGAATAAATCTGAATTCATGCTGTGGTTTTCCTAGTTGACCACTGGATAATTGAATCTAGCTGAATAATACTTAACCACCAAGGGACCAAGATTTGATACAGCATTTTCTGGAGCTTGTTGCACTGAGATCTGCCTGACACACTAACCTCTGTGTTTGTGGGGGGGTGTTAATTGTCCCACATAATATCAATTAACATAATCTCTTCTTTCCAATACTCATCAGTACATAATGCCTTGTGAAGTGATACTAGATCAGTTAGATTCTCTTGGGTTTTTCTCCCCTTCCATTCCTAAATAATAATAATTATTTGCCCTTCCTCTTTAATAAACCTCAATAATTCCATAAGAAAAAATGGCTGATTTGCCAGTGTGCCAGGAAAAGGGACATAACAGAGAAGAATGTTCAGCCAAGAAAGTGATTATGGAAGTGACATTAATTGTGCTGGGTAGAGATGGGCTGTGTCAGTACCTGCATTCAATTTCCAGGAGGGAATGAAAAACTGATAGCTGAAAGAAGGACTGGTAAGCTCTCACAACCCGATTCAGAGTAAATTAGGCTTCCTTATTAATAATGATACAAATTTACTATCAAAGTGCTGACTCTTTAAAGGTGAGGGAATATAGCAAGGACCATTTTTTCCCCCACTTTTGAAACCTCGCTTTCTTGTACAGCCTCACTGAAATCTTCAGTATGAAAAAGGCCTGAAGTTCTGCATTTCCTGCATCAACTGAATATATTTGCTGTTTAGCTCTCCCACGCTAAACCCTGTGAGAAACCCTTTCACAAAGAACTCAGTAAGGGGTGGCAGCACCTCCTGCAGATAGAAGAGAACATTTAGAAAGGTTTATGTAAACTCCTTGGCAGAGAGCAGCAGGCAAAATAAGTGTTCTTTTTCTTTCACGTTTTTAAATTAAAAAATGTAGAAATTTAAAAGTAAGGAATGTAATGGGATGGAGTTCATATTGTCAGCTTTGAATTAGGTGGCAGGGATCACAATTAATTGGATGAGCAGCTGGTAAGGACAATGGGTCTTAACACTGCTTTGTCTGTATCTGTCAATGATCTAGCCGGTCACTGCAGACAAGATACCCTTCTCACCTGACTGAGAATCCGACCACATTTCTTTCCAATTTTTTCCACCAAATCAAAGATTGGGAAGTTCCAACTATTTAGCTGCTCCATCAGGGGATCCAAGTTGTCCATAACCAGAGGCTCAGGAGCAAGTACAGGCTTGTCCTATGCCGGAAATCAGAATAAAGAGGAATTTTAGTTCTGTGAACCAACTCATGCAAAAATTTATGCTCTTGAAAACTAAGGTCACATTAGCATCATCATAAGTCGATGATACTTTACTCAGCTCAGCAGAGATGTCCCCGTTTCTACCAGCCCTGCAGCTAGTCACTCTCTTTATATTTCGTTTCACTTGAATGAATAGAAAATTCTGTGTATGAAACATCAGTCTCTGAACTTATCCACGAGGCACATCCATTCATTCATTCATGGAAATAATTCATTCATTGCCAGTGGAGTCTGTCTTCTTCATTGTTAAATTTGCTGCAGTGCAGAGGGAAAAGCACTCAGTTTTTACTTCTGCATCAGGACCTACTCATTACAATCATAAACAATTACAATGGAGCTTGGTCCAAGTGAAGACTCATACTTCTTAAACTGGAATTTACCTGTTTTTCAAGGTCTGCAGATAAAAGATGGGTTATGCCACTCCTTTCCCATTTCTCCCTGTATAGTTCCTTGAATTTCATTATTACTAAGAAATTGTAGATGAGTAACTGCCAAAATATCTCATGAAAAATGCTTTCTCTCAGCACATCCAACTCCAAAAGATTACAATAAATTTTTCAAGAGCTCATGCATTAAATTTATTAATTCAGTTGTACGAAAGGCTGTAGAAAATTTAACTGAACAAAGCTTTCCCTCTACATCTCAATCAAGCTTAAAGCTCTCACGCATTTCAATGGTTCTTGGAAGCCAATTCTCCTGCTCCAAGGGATGAGCTTGCTGCAGTTGTTGCTTAAAACCATGGTCACAATCTTTAGACAGTCCTGGGGTTTTTTTTGTGGGGGTTTGGGTTTTTTGTTGTTTGATTTTTTCCCCCAGTGTCACTCTACTGTGAGAGTGGAACTTAAACGAGCTACCTCAGGTGGTATCAAGGGATGCAGAATGATGGTCTCAGGCGTGTACGTCCTACAGACGGATCCCTTCCGTATCTGCTCTTTGGAGCAATCTGTTTCATCATCATTTTGTACAATATCGCTGCTATCACTGTTGTTGGTCTCATAGTCAGAAGTGGCTTGTGCAGGATCATCTACAACACAAATCACAAAGCTTGTGTGAACAGCAAGGATTGCATGAAAGTCATCCTGTGATGCTCTGAACAATAGCAACAGGATCTCTGACTCATGATACATATGTGCTGCTTGGCTGGGGCTGAAGTCCAACAATCTGTCCAAAGGCATTAATGCATATACCCTGCAGAGTGCAAAAAGTGGGATCAGGAATTGGAGAGTGAGAAAAATTTTGAGGACCATTATTTGAGCTGACTAGGTTAGATGAGGGAAACCGTGTTTCCTTTATTATTTTAACTCGATTCTTTGTTAGCATTTTGCACACGTTGTACATACAAAAGGGAAAGGAGCCTCAAAGACATTTTGTATGGTCTCACCTACATATGTTCTCCTTTTTATGACAGATGGGTGTATCTGCCCTTTCAGTGAATGATTAATGAATTTTAAAGGATGAGAAGGTTTGATGGACAAAGAATTACCTGTTCTGTTCAAGGTGTGTGTGGTACCATCACTTCTATCTAGTGTCCCATCACCAGCTTCTATTTGGTTATAGGGTCTGCCACAGCTGAAACAGATGGAGAAATACACATAATATGAAAACCCATGCACATTAGACAAGTCTTATGTGAAATAATTTCCTGCTGACAGTGTAAGATTATGTCATACAGTATAAGCTATGGCACAGCCTGCATTCTTCAGACAAAATTACTGCAAGTTTTACTGGAACTCAGGAATGTAAAAAGACAAAAATACAAAAAGATCTTGGATTAACTGGCCACCACCATTAAATATGGGTTGCCAATAGTAAACCTGTGCCATGTGATTTTTTTTTAAATGAATTTTTTATTGTCTAAGTTTATCGGTACAAAAAACCCCCACTGGTTTTGTACTACAGCTGCCTTAAAAATGTGAATTAACATGATGAAAATGTGCCAAAGTACCCTACAATCTTGTATCATTCAATTTGAACAGTCATGATGCAGCTTTACTCTCCTTTTTGTGCCTGAATATGAAAACTTAAATATGTTCCTCTTAAGGAGGAAAAATGTATTGGCATTACTTGGATGACAACATACCAAGTACAACAGAATCAAGGGAGCGTCTTGGACAGAACATCAGGTGAGTGAGCTGGCATCCAAGACATTTATCAATGAAGCTAGAAGACAGAGTTTGCTTCATCATTCTCAGAACAGAAAAACATTGTGGTAGGGATCACAATGGGCCTTTCCAAATGACTGGCTCTTCCCTTCCATTAAAATGCTTTATTCCTTGTTTGTGATTCCCTTCAAGCCCCAAATATGAATTCAATACCAACCATAACATTTCAATTACAATGTCCCGATATGACTGAGCCTAGGGCCTGAAGGGACAATGACATGTCATGAAAACATGAGAGAACTGAACAAATCTGAAGCCTCATTTAGCATTATTATATCAAATCTGTCATTGAAAAACTGACATTTTAACATCTATTTTTTCTGTTTCAAGTCAGTATTTTGTGACATATTTCATCTATAACATCTTTGCCTTTGCAAAGAAACTACCACAAAATTATTTTGATTGGTCAAACTTTGTACTAGAAACTTTGCACCAATATAAGTTCACCATATAAAAATGGATGAAATTCTACACCAGATGGCTTTTGACTGGGTCATCCAAAACATATTCCAGAGCTTGGTATGCCCTGCAAACATAATGAACTCCCGAAAGCATTTTAAATAAAAATACAAATATGTACACAATGATACTTGTATTGCATAGCCAAGCAAATAAATCTTGTATCACTCAGGTTTATAAATTATTAATTTCTTTCTCCCCCATTCCTTGTGGTTTCCCTAAGGTCAGTGCTAAGAAGCCAAAATATGAAAGTCAAAGAGAGCCCTTGAGTGGATGTAATGCTACAAGGCTTTTGTATCATTAGAGTGTACCTCTTTATTTCCAGAACATATGCAAACTCACACTGATTTAATACGTATGGTTCACATAAAACACTACATTAAAAAATAATTACTGAGCTACCTAGTAGAACACTTGAAATCTGCTCTATGTCAGAAGTAAACATGGCCATGCAACCTTAACTCAATCCCCTTCTCACACAGGCATTATAATATACTTCTAATATACAATCACAGGATTGTTTAATATTTTTTCCACAGGATTTCTGCTTCATCCACTAAGTAGATTTAAAAACTATTACTTACAAGTTACTTTGACAGCATTGCCTGGTGTATGTTCTTGTTTAATGCAGTTTTCAAACTCTGCTGTCGTACCACATTTCATTTTGTAAGTTAAAAAAAAAAGTACAGTAAAACTGCTGTGGTGGCTCTGTTTTAAAGCACTGAACCCATCAAGAGTTCATCTGTTCTTTTTGTTGTCGTTGTTGGGGGAGGGACTGGTTTGGTGGTAGCAGAGGTTTGCTGCCTTGGTATTATTTCCTAGCAAGGCAGGTTTTTTGGCAGTAAATGTAGGGGACTGCATACCATGAAGACTGGCAATCTACAATGTGAAAGCTCAAACATTAAAACATTTATGTGTTTGTTAATTTAACTCTCTCAGCTTGTCTCAGCTATTTTATTTTATTTTATTTTATTTTATTTTATTTTATTTTATTTTATTTTATGGCTTTGTTTGGTTTTTTAAATTGTGCTTACATTACTAAGGGGTGCATTATTTCTATGTGGTTGGTTCAGCTGGTATCTGTGGATATGACATCTCCATAAACTAGTGACTAGAAATGTGACAGTGCTTATGATTTTTCAATGGATGTCAAAGGAACAGTTACTATCAGTAATAGTGGATGCCAATTCTACTATTAGCAGTCATTACACCATAATATTTTAAATAACAAGGTTGTTTCAAATAACGAACAACAAAGTCTATGCCAGCAATGTTACTATTTGTAATGCTTTCAGAGCCTGAGCATTTGAAAACAAGGAGATTAAGAAGCTAAATATGCTATGCAACATATGTAGATCACATAAGGCAGTAATGACATAAATGTTATAGAACATTTTACCAATGGTTACACTGAAATCAAAGTCTACACACATCAAGAAAATATATTTCACTACTATCTACAACAACCTTACATTGAGAATTTTTTTTGACATTTTTCATGCAACTGTTAACCAGTTTCTTTAATAGAAAGCTTCCAGTGATAATTGTTACTAGTTAAAATAAAAATATTTTGTTAAAGTAGCAATAAACACACAGTTTAGAAAGACAATAGCACATTTTTGGTATATTTCTTATGTGTAATATAGTTTTCATTTCAAATTAATATGTCCCAGTCCCAGCTTTGCAGTATCTTTGGAAAACTCCAAGCACTTAGTTTCTATTTAGTCACCTAAAGACATCCTAAAAGCCTGTCAGGATCCTAGTCTGAACTCCAGTAAGGATGACTCCCTTGAGCAAACTCGCAATCTCAATTTTGACTTTCTCACACCCACTTCCTAGCCCTGCACACAGCCCGAGACACATCCACAGGCACGTGACGGAAGCTAGAAATGAAAAACTGTTCTGCCTGATAGTCAAACTTGATAACATTGAATCCAGCCTCAGACGACGTGCTGTCTGCTGGCTAGCCAATAATCACAAGCCACTCATTACTATGACCAAAAGTAGCATCTAATGAGTAAGGCTACTTTGACACTGCACTGGAACAGGCTTCTAAATACCAGTGTTTCCCACTATTCTGAACTGGACACATATTGTAAACTCCAGTAATCTAATTTAGCAAATGAATCCTTTTTGAGAAGACGAGCAGAACAACTTTCTTTTCAAAATGCTGATCTTGCAGAGCAGCTCTGCGTAATCTAGTAACGGGCTACTTTAAAGTTTGAAATTAAGCTGTGTTAATGTAACTTAGCAGTAGAAAGAACTTTGCTGCAGTTGATTTCTGAAAAAATCCCAATGTTACATAATCTGACTCTGCCTATGGAGGACAGGATCCACTCCTGTGAGACAGCTCAAAATGATATAGTCTTCAGGCATTGTTGGCACACCTTTATCAGAAGGCTACAGGCCAGCAGCTTTTAAATAGCAGCAGTCAGATTTTTCTATCAAACATCAGGTGCCTGCTGTGAAAGACTTGGCCTGTGACCTGAAAGTGACTGTTCATGCTAAGGGTATGGTGTGAGAAACAGAAGTTATTAACGTGAAATCCAGCCTTGGGATCTACAAGTTACTGATGAAGCATTTATTTATGAATCAGATTGTGCATCTGACATGAGTAAAAGCTATAAATGCAGCTAATGGTCTTGCACTTTAAAAGGATTTTGTAGCACCAATCTACGCGATTACTCATATACTACAAACTGCTTAGACATGGTGAAATATCAATACACAATACCACACCAAATCACAAAAACTTGTATGTGGGCCAAAAGAGCTCGTTCACGAGGACAACATGAAATGATTGCAGCGCATGTCAAATTACTATCTTACCTGCTGCAGATGACAGAGGGATTGATAATAGGGTCTGACGGGCTAGGTGCACTCTGAGTAGAAGTTAAGACTTTGTGTGGCTTTAAGCCTTGCTTGGTGTCAATATCTGTAGAGTCTGGAAATGACACGGAAGATGTTTTTCCGGTAGGACTTGTGGCAAGCGTTCCCTGAATTGGTGAATGGCATGGGGAGGTGAGAGGTGAAATGTTTGGTGGGACACCTGGCAAGAGAAAAGAGTCTTGTCAATTAACAGAAGTGGTAGATGGTTGTATGAGTTCACTCTGCAGAAATACTCCTCTTGAGATGGGCAGGTACCAGCATAGCTTCCAAAAAGTAAGAGAAAACCCTCTTGCACTCTGAGTCAAGCTTATGGCTGTGACAGAGTGACGAAGCTCCATTAATATCAGTCACCTCTACCTGCTGAAGATGTGGCTCAAAACATGAAGCATATTCTCCCTGTTGAGCAGGATGCACGAACTGGCAGGTATGAAATGAAAGGCATGTGTTAGTGGCATGATTATTGGTATCAACATGTTCTAGTGACAGAAACACTGAACTCCAAATAGGCAGTTCCCAGACCCATCTGCAGTTTCTCTGTGCTTCACTGTCTCCATCTGTAAAGCAGGGACCAGAAAGGCTTACACACACTCACAGCAAACTGAATTTCTGCATGTATGAAGACTAGCAATAAACCAAAAAAGCAATTTTTAGTAGTCATACATTATATGAATATAAAACATTGCACTTATGGTGCCGTTTCCACATTCTTCACAGATTTTGGCCTTGACCTTGTGCAGCTTGAGTTTATTTTTCAATATCTGTTGCTCATTATGGGAGATTCGTGACCACTACCTGTACCACATGGTACTATACCCCTGAGCTAATGTATCGGAAACTGCCAATACCCACAAGGGCCAACACTAGTAAAAGGTAGTTCCCTCTGTCCCTTATTCTAACCTAAGCACCATTGCCAAGATGAAATGCATCAGCCAGTCCAGTGTTTGAGACAAAGTGCTGCCTTCTTTTTTAATCTACTTTTTATTCTCTGGTCTCAGACCAAAAGGTCCCATCCACAATGAAGCACAGAGGAGCAAGCATAATCTATCCAAAAGGAAATGTATGTAAATTGATTTCCTTTGTAGTTTGCAGTAGTTTGTAGTTTGTAGTAACTCAGCCTCAGTTCATTTACCATGTTCATCTTCAAAGACAAAGCGCTTAGGAACTTTAATTGGTTTTATGTTTGAATTGTGCCCACTATCTAAATGCATTCCAGACCCAAAAATTATCTTATAATAAGGCAATATGTTGACCTAGGTTTATAAAATACTAAACTTGCAGGATATATGTGTACAGTACCAGTGGTTTTTTTTCTGATAACAGTGTACTGTGATATGGAGTTAAAATATGATTTACTGTTGACAATCCAAGAGTTAAAAATAATATCTGACAGCTACTGCAGTGTAATTTTGAGATATGCAACATCTTGTAAGTTTTGATTAGGTATTTCTTCAGCAAACACGTGGTATGTATTATGTATGTATTACTGTCTTAACTCAGTGATTGCAACTAGGATATTACACTAGTCTTGACATCAGAATCCTACAGCCTACAGAGCAATTAAAAAGTTATCAGATGGCAATGACATATGGAAATTGCTTTAAAATACAGAAAGCCTCTGTTTCACATTTACTAATTCTTTGAGATGTCTGCTTTCCATCCAACAAAGGTGTGTCTTTAAAAACATTTCACAGTCTGTTAGTTGCACAGGGGATTGAGCTGGATTATCATCTATCTTTGAGTTGAATGTTACAGGTAAACTTCATGACTGTTGGAGAATACAATATATATGGTCATCTTTCAACAATTTCAAGCAAGTCCTGTGAATTTACACAGCAATTTTCACAACAATGTTTCTAAACACAGCTGGTTTTCTACTACTAGACTGTTCTGTCCCTTGAAATATGTTTGGTTGTGGGGGTTTTTTTTAGAATAATTTGCCAGGATAGGTAAGCAAAAATAAATAAATTTACCAGAAAAAAAGCAAACCTATTTTCAATAAGCCAATATTTAACCATTTATTAGTAAAAGTGAGAGAAAGCATGTCTTGCTACAGCAAGGAATTTTGAACAATCAAGAGAAGAATGACAATACAGGGAGAATTTCTTAAGTACATCCATCTGCTTAGGTCCTCCAGAACTTTTACTGTGCAGTGTTGAACAACTAAAACAGCGAGTTCAATGTGATGTGAAATTACACATGAAAACACCTAAGTTTCCCTCAGAATTTTGCCAAAACAGGTATAGCTAGCAGTATTTTAAAATGTTTTCATGAATAATTAAACACATTTTGTAAACAGATTTAGCTAATCATCTTCTACCAAGAATTATTAGATACTGCTAATGGAACTAATATATAAAAATCTAATTTCTATTAACTAGTGCAAATTGAAGCAATTATTCAGTTGGAACATGAAAACAAATCCTAATTAAAAATGCATGTTCTTAAACAGTCTAAAACATCAAAATAGCGATCTTCTGTATAAAATGCTGAGCCAAAGCTTTTACTCCTGTCAATCAGTGTCCCTAGGAATTGCCTGTGATGGAATGGGACTCTCCCTCCATCGCAGGGTGAGCTCACGTATTTGGGAAACAGAGATGACTATTAACACTTTCTGGAAGCAGAAGAGACTATGTGTAAAACTGACTGGTAAGCCTTGCTTCCCAAGTATAAAATATTATATACACACACACCTTTCAAGTTAATGGATTAATCTCTGCAAATCACAAGTCTAAATTGAATTTGTTTTGTTTTTAAAACAAATGACTGGATTCTTGGTACTATATTACCATTATTTTCCAGGTTCAATTGTATTCAATTTGCCTACGTTCCTATTAACTTTTAAGATAATATTGTACTACATAATCTTCACTGTGGTATAACAAAGCAGCTTCTGTACAAGAGGAGATTAAATAAACTCCACAGTTTGAACAGGAGACGCAATGTGACAGTGCTAGATATGCAGAATAATTGTGCAGCCACATCTTCAAACCCATCTCTAAGTTGGGATTCTCAGATGCCTCAGGCATATATACATTTCCATCTGATGTCTGGGCGGCCAGTATCTCTGAGTAGCATTATCATACAACTTTACTGCATGTTGGAAAAAATAATGGGCTGATTTAAAAGAGGAAGGCCTTGTGATCATTTTGAATTGCAAGTTAAGGCGTGGGTAAACATCACTTTATCCTGCATTTGTATAGGGAAGAGAACCATGTTATTGTGGATTAGGACTACTTCATGGCTGTCATATTGCACATTTAATTATCAGTTAACAAGTCTTTTTCTCTGTTTCTCTCCCCCACTTAAAACAGGAGTAATTTTTGTAAAGGCCCAAAAAGCTGAGTAAAAAGCCCCATATTTCTCATCTCTAAAAATCAGTAAGAACTACCTGGACTTTCTCAATAATGAATATACAGAGACAGAGCTCTGACTTGTAAGGGCTTTGTCTTAGATATGTTTGCATAAGACGGGTCAGTCGCTGCCTACAGCTCTGAATGGCATTATGTAGGTTGTGTTTCAGGAAATCTCAGTCAGGCAATATACACAGACAGTCACCCTAACAAATGTTATAGAAAACACTGTTCTCAGCCCTGCTATAGTCCAGGAAATTACAAGGCTATAAATCACAACATGATTTAGTCACGCATTTGCCACATCATGTCATGACTAAACTCCATAAATCATAAAAGTCAAAATATTTACAATGGCATCACTATGAGCTATAGCATTTTAAGCCACTGTTAGTTTCTTGTTTATTTTTTAATAAAGGAAATAACTGTATTTATATGGATTGGGCAAAGATCAAAAGCAGCTGCACGTGCTAGTCACAGGGAAGCAGCTAAGCAAGCCTGACAGAGCCACGGATGCCCACTCACCTTGCCGGCTCTGCCTTTTGGCATTCAGGTGGTTGGTAGAAGACATGGAGTAGGAGGTGGAGAAGGACCTGCTCTTCGTGATTGTCATCAGAATTGAGCTGTTCCAGGAGTCAGTGCTGCAAAACCAGAGTGCAAACAGGCATCGTTTGATACAGTAAAAAGCCTCAACAGCAGACCTTAAGAAGTTGGGAGGCACAGCAAGAAGTATGTGATACTGAGATAGCACAAAATCAGACGAGGAAAACAGCATCCATCTGCTGGCTGAAGCTATTTGTGAGGAGCTCAGTATTGTATTCAGCAAAAATATTTACAATGCAGACACTCCAGAGCTGGACTTCCTTCAGTGCTGAGGCCTATTCACTATATTTATACAAAGTTGTCTTCATTATATTGTTCTGACAGCACAAAGAGGCTTAAAAGTTGACTTGAAATAAGTTAAATTTATATTCTCTTTTAACGCCTCCTTACAAGAGCCAGAAGTTCCCAGTGTAAATGAAAGATCAGTCTCCTTGACTCCTCTGCTGCAATCGCCAAGGCAGACACCCAGTAACCCTTCGGGCACTGGAGGAGCTCCTCAGGAGGCTGGAAGAGGCTCCCAAGAGCTCTGCATTGCTGTTGCTAGTGGTGTGCCCCTTCTCTGGATGAAGTACTTCATGCTGTAGCCAACTGAAATGCATGCTGCATCTTGACAAAAAAATAAATCCTATTGACAGACCCTGAAGACATTGGTGACTGATCCAAGAGAAAGTCACTGAAAGAAAATAGGCTGCATATGTCTGTGTGTGTGGGGAACAAATGCTGGTGCCCTACAACAGGATGGGCACATGCCTTCTGCCTTCAGGCTGTAACTGTGTACAGAAGAGGCCAAACACTTCTGTAAGGCAAGAGAATTGTATTTATCATTGTATTCCCAAATGACACTCATCAAACATCAGCTGCTTGCAGGGATGTAGTACTGGCTCTTACAGTGAGGCTATGACTTCCCTGGACAGATCTCATCCAGTGATGAGATGACACGCAAGGCAGAAGACAGCCTTTTAAAGCAGACTAGTCCCAGCTGAACTTGAAAAATACTGGTGGAAAAAAAAAGTGTTCTGAAAGAAAAAAGCATGTAACGTTGTCTTAACTCACAAACACCTTTTTTGTTTTGGAAGAGCAAGTACTACCTACAAAAATATTTGCTGGTTGTCTTCATTGGTTCAAATCCCTATAATCTGTAATGAAGTAACACAAAGGAAAAATCCATCTGGGTTTTTAATTATTTTGTTTGTTTGTTTTATTTTGTGGTTTTGTTTTTCAATTGACAGGAAGAATATAACACACTGGCCCACTGTAAAGAAAAACCAAACCAAACCAACTCAAATCAAAACCCCCTAACCACATTCTTTGACTTCTTAAGGGAGATCCACTGGATATAGAAGTGACTGGGGGAAGGAATGTGGAAGCTGATTTTTCCCAGATCAGTTCAAGCTATAAGAGGACCTTGTCTTACCAGTTTAGTGACATGGGGTTGGAAGAAGACAGGATTACTTATCTTGAACAGAGATTTAAGGGGGATTTTTCCAAACATGTGACTATAGAAATCTAGAGGTGATGTCCCAGACTGTGAGGAACAAGTTGCAGATTTTGTAACTGCAGAATCTGCCATAGGGCAATTCCAGTGTCATTTTCCCCCATGAAATCTTTCCTTTTCTGTGACCTGTGGCGTGCTTGAACTTGGTACAGCAGAAGTGGCAGATAATCAATTTTTTTTTTCCTTCAGTTCAAAATCCTTTTCCATGAAAGCAAATCTGTGTTGGTCTGCCAAAATTTTTAAAGCTAGACTTATAGAATTCATTTTTCCCCTTTCTGGAATACACATAGTTTCTTCTACTGTAAAAGAACTGCAAACAGTAGGCTGGGAGGCTTGACAGAGCTATAATTATACAACTGGCAACATTAAACATAGGAAGAATTGATAGCCTGCTTAGTTGGCTCATCATGCAGAGTTATATAACAACCATAGAAAAGGACCAACAATAATATTTAATTGCTCTCCTTCTCCCTCTCCTTGCTCTCCTATAGTAAAGCATGTCTCCACACACTCTCCTCATCCACAAGCTCCAAGATGATAGCCCTTGCAGAGGTAAGGAGGGGACCTGAACTTTGTTCTCACAGGGTGGTACCATAACTACCAGGCTGCATGACTGACTGCCCTCCCACCCTTGCTTTGAAGGCTCTGCTCCTTTCTGACAAGAACATTAAAGGATCCAAAAAGCAGGAAATCCTGTTGAAATAGCTATGCAACATAACATAGTTAACAGCACCTGGGACCTAAGCCTCTCTTCTCATAGATGAGCATCCTTCCCACAAGACTAACATCCATTCAACTCCTTCCTTCACTGGCTGCTATTGGATTATCTGCTGCAGCCCTTGTGCAGGGTTGAATGCAGCTCACCTCAGGCTATCCGGTAGCACAGAAATCCCAAAATACCTAGGTCTAAATGCACTCAGGCAGAGAAGCAACATTATTAGGTTAGTCCTCTGTAAATGCCCTAAACCAGTCAGCTGCTGGCTGCAGGAAGCTGAGTGGACACAACTTCTCTCTCCCATTTCATGGGAGGACTGTGTATTATATATATATATATACTGGCTCGTGCTATATATTATATATATATATATATATATATATATACTGGCTCAGGGATCAGGCCCTGAGAAAAAGAGAATGGGTAGGAGTGAGCAGGGAATACCTAACTGACATAGTCATGAGAGACTACAGCCCTAAGATTAAAACCCATCTCTTCAGAACAGTGAGAGCTAGTGGGCTTCTGGGTAACTGAAAGACTTTCAGGGATGTGCTTTAGGAAACCAGAACTAAATTTTGGGTTGGGCACAAAATGGGGTAGGTAAGTACCTCAGCCTATGCAAACCTCTTTGCAGATCTAGTGTTCTATTTCTGCGATGCACTATATGAACATACCCTTAAAGTGCATGTGTCATGACTGAATCCAAAACAGACAAACAAATTCCGTACAATTCCTCCAGTGATTTTGCTGAAATTCATTTCCAGGCTTTATTAATTAATGCTTTGTAGTTGTGACTCTTCCAGCATTAGCACCTGTCTAGAGAACCCCTGAAAATATGGGACACCTTAAATGAGTAAATAAATGAACACATCACATATAGAACCAGGCACTCAGTCTGCACCCCAACAAAGCAGCTGTGGCAAATTAGGAGAAGCATTTTAACTAGATGAGACAGTTGGGATTAAGGATAGGACAGCTGGGATTCTGAATCCCAGAAGCTAAACTCTGATCAACAGGAAAGAAGTGTGTCACTGCAGTGCTTAAAACCAGGAAAAGTACAACCATCCTGCAAGAAAACTTCACACTGCCCATTTCATTTTCATCCTTGCTTCCAACCTCTACTAGAAAATCTTCCTTTGTAATTTTACTCCTAGATTACCTTTTTTCTCCCCCCAATAGTAACAAATCCACTTTCTTCTCTCCATTAAATCACTTTTCACTTCTCTAACTCAACGGTTTCTATTTATCATCTATTGCTGATATTGCATTTGCATGAGTTCATTCAGGGAGCCCTAAGCACTTCTTATATTCTGGAATTAAGTGCGTACATGGGATGCAGGGCATGTACAATGCCGTATGGTCTGATGATACTACATTTCTATGGACAGGAAACAACAAAATTGTGTATTTTAGGAGGGTCCACTTAAAATCAAGGTTTGTGTTCTAGAAGTTAGTCTCTAGAGATGGAGAAGTGCTTTATGAACTGGTTTAATGACAAGACCACATCATTAGGTGTGTTCTTAGAAGTGATGTTCAGCAGTCAGGTTACTTAACATATTATTTTCTTGGCTGGGCAATACCCATGGAGGAAACCACTGCATATCAAGAAGACTTTGCTCAGACATCTTGGCCTTCTTTCCAATTTTATTGTGCAATTCTGCACTTTGCCAGCATAAATAGAATTTTTTATTATTTTTGCTTCCCAATAATAGGAATAGTTTTGGCATAATCTGGCTAAAATTGGGAATGCTACTTTTTTGGCAACCCAACTTAGAGAAACAAGAAGAAATAGTTGTAACACCCTTTGGAATCCGCATTTTTAAATGAGGAACATCATCACACAGAACCAAAGAAATCTGCCCAAAGAGAGACATAAAAGAGATAGGAGGTAATTTGTAACCTGGATGAAGATGATTCATGAGGTTTGATGCTGCCACTGCGATCCCTTCTCACTGGAGCTGGTTCCAATGTAGGTAATCCTGTGGCTGATGTTGTTGTGGTCCAAGTTGAAGACACTCGTCTCAGCAGTCCTGGAGGCAAACTTCTCCGTAAGCGCTAGAGAGAAATCAGTTGCTTAGTTTATATTGGCTTATAAAAACTTTAAATACATAGAAGAAAAACATCTCCATTTGATTAATTCTGCCTGACAACACCTAGTGAGGTACCTTAAATCTGCATTCTCCCAGGTGTTATGGTGTCTACCTTCTATTCAAATCAACACAGCTGGTGCTTTAAATGCTTGGAAGGTCTGGACTATCTTCCCTATTTCAAGTTTTTATAAAAGGTATGTATCCACAGCCCCACAGCCACAGATATTCAACACTTGGAGTTCTCACTAGGGTTGGACAATGTTGGTTGTGCTCTTTAAAGAATTTGGTCTTATATGATGTGACCAAAGGCACTTAAAGAGGTCACTTGGGCCACCAAGGTGACTGAGGGATTGGAGCATCTGTCATAAAAGGACAGGCTGTGATTGCTCAGCCTGAAGAGGAGAAGGCTCAGGAGAGATCTTACATCCTTCTGAAGAGAGTGTGTAAAGAAGATGGAGACAGGCTCTTTCCACTGGTGTCCAGTGATAGGACAAGATGCAATGGGGCACAAACTGAATATAAAAAATTCCCTTTAAATATAAGGAAGTATTTTTTACTGTGAGGATAATTGAACACTAAAGGAGGTGCCCCAGAGTGGCTGTGGAGGCTACATCCATGGAGATACTCAAAACTCAACTGGACATCCTCCTGAGCAGCATGCTTTAGGTTGAGCCTAGAGAAACCTGCTCCAGGCTCACCTTGCTTGAGCTGAGGGACTGGACTAGGTCTCTCCAGACTGGACTAGATGCTTCCAGATGTACTTTCAACCTCAACTATTCTGTGATTTAAACTGTCATGAATGCTCAGAATCAGATATTTAAGGCAAGAAAGGCTGTAAAAAAAGTAAGGAAGGAGAGCTCAAACTTTCCTGCTGTATGTATCCAATCTGAAATAAAATTTTCAGGCTCTGGGATATGATGTCTCCTGAAAAGCTTAGAGAAAACAGCAGATTTTATTTTGACCACCCTGCATTTTTGTTTCATCTTTCACCACTAACAGGACTCACATTGTTTTTCTGAATTTTTGAAGGCAGAGATAATAAAGGATGATGATAAAGACTCTTTGCGGATCCAGATTTGCTGTTGCAGATGCTTTAATTTTGTAAGATGTTTCTCTTGCAGTTCTTGTGATTTGTTTATAGTTGAGAACTAAAATAAATATGTCTCTGTCATGGAAAGCTTTGACTTTGCCAGAGTGTTAAGAGATATGAAATGGAAGACACTTGTGGTTCTGAAGCTCAGACTTACAGATAAATATGTTAACATAATATCTCCTTACCCAAAATGCTCAGTGGCAGACACTTAAGATAAAGACCTTAAATCTATATTTTGACACTTAAATAAAGGACTGCAAAGTGTAATACATTTAGGACATATATACTATAAATATAGGTCATATATACTATAAACTGTAATACATTTAGGTCAGTGAATTCTTCAGTCAGACTAGTTTTCTGTAGCATTAACTCATTTCTTCATCCTTCATTTTTCTCCTCCTCATTAGGTATTATGCAACAACAAACTGCTATCTGTTCACTGTGTTTGCTCATGTGACGGCAGTATTCTTCCACTTAACTTTTCCCCTCAGAGCCTTGAGTACAGCCATTATAGACATGGACACTAAAATAAACTGGAAAATGTGCTTCAAAACCTGTGAAAATCTGTTTTGTATATACAGCTGCTACCTAGGCAAATAGGGTAATAATTATCATCACACTAAAATATATTAAAAAAAGAATTGCAAGTGTTGCAATTTAGATGCTGGAAATGGTGGAAACTGGAATGTACTGAGTTCTGTCCTGAGGCAGATGACGAGGGAGTTGAGAGTT
>VZRW01012394.1:0-19746 GCA_013398125.1 Aegotheles bennettii
TGGGAGGGGAAAGCTGATTGAAAGCTAAGGAAAGGGGAGCGAGCTGCAGATTTTGGGGGGGGGATTTTCCTAATTCTGGCTTGGCTAAAGCAGAACAGAGAAAAGGAGGCAAAGCAGTGAACATGCCTCTCTTCTCTAGGTGAACCTGCTCCGGCAGGGGGGTTGGACTAGATGATCCTTCGAGGTCCCTTCCAACCCTAGAATTCTGTGATTCTGTGATTCTTATTTCTTTGCTTCGCTGCTTGTAAAAGCACCCACTGGAGCTGAGCTTGGTGCACGCCGTGGGGCAGTGCCCTCCCACTGCCGTGCCATTCCCACAGGGATTTTGGGGAGAGCACTTAAGCACCTGGCGATGCCCTCTCCACACCTCGGCTGAATATAACACAGGGTGGCAGGAAATTTAAACTATTTCGGGGTCAAGGGGAACGATTTGATTGAAGAATTGGGAAGCAGCACCGGGATGGACACTGGCTCTCCTGGCTTTTGGTTTTAATCCGTAGCTACAAATTGCCTCTTAAAAAGCATAAACTGGGATTGCCCGAGCGAGCAGCCGGAGCTGCCACGACCTGCAGCCTAGTTTGGCTTTTTTTGGGGGTTTCTTTTGCTAAATAGAAGCAAAGAGCTGGCAGAAAGCAGGCAGCGTGGTGGCAAACACCTCCCGGATTAACACAATACCCCAGGTAAACCCTCGCTAGCGGGTTTGTGCTGCCCAGGCTGCTCACTGCACATCTGGAGCCCGAACATCTGGGAGTTTTTAGAAACTGAAAGGCAGCACAGGTTTCTCTGCCGTGAAACGCAGAATTACAAAAGGCAGTAGAGCACAGAGGTTTTTACAATTTTTGGCGAGGTCGGTAAATAATTCTGGGGTTGAACCGGGGTGGCCCCTGGCGAGGGCCGGATCCTGCACCCCCCCTAACGGTGGGCGATTTCCACTCTGCATGGATGGCTGAGGACTGCAAATAATCCATCACCTCCTGGCTGGGACTTGGACCGGGCAGAATGGCTTTTCCCACCCCCTCCCCATTGCGGAGCTGTTGCAGTCGTGGCCGGGGATGCCGCTCCCCCAGGAGGGATGCGCTGGGATGTGGTTAGCAGCAAGCACGCTGCAAACCGCTGGGCTGAGAAGGGAGCACCTTGGGGAGTCTTTAAATGCAGCTTAATTACATTAGCTATACACCAGCCAAGGGGATAATTTACCATCTCCAGACAGATGCTTTACTCCTTGCAACAAGAAGAAAACAAAAGTGAGCGCAGCCCCGTGCAGGCGGTGCCTGTGCCGGGGAACTCCACGCTCCTCGAGCACATCCGATGGGTCAGGAACTGCTGCCGAGAGCGCTGGCATTTCCTTGCAAAGCATCAACCCTGAGGGGTTGATGTCCCCAGTTTCTACGTGTGCCCAGCCTAGAAATACCCATGCATGGCCGTACCTGTAGGAGTAAATGAATATTTGCTCAGCTGCTCTCTAGGGTTTGGTTTGCTCCCCACTGCCCTGGGGAGGGTGTTTTTGGATGCTCACTGCTTCCTGCTGGCTGCAAAGTTTTGCTCTGGAGCTTGGCTGCTGGATCATTCAGCTGTTTTATGATTTACATTTCAAGCTTCGTGGGGCTGGCACCATCTAATGGACTAATTTTGCTCCTAAGCCATCACCATCCCACCAGAACAAAACTCAGCCCCCCCACCCCCGGGACTAAACCTTGCTTACTTAGGGGTGATGCTGCGCTGGGAGCAGTTTTGCATTGCAGGGATTGACAGGAGCCAGCATATCCCCACCAGGATATCTCTCCATCACTGTATCTCCAAAAAATCCCAGCTTCCCAGGCTGACGGGGATAGGGGCTGTTAAAGCTCTCCAGCCCCCCCCCGGGCTGCTCCGGGAGCTGGAGCCCAGATGGTCTGAACAGATTACTGCAGCCTCCGGGGCCATCCATCCCAGGCACTTTGGCAGGGCTGAATTCCCTCCAAATGACAAAAATAAATAAAATCTCTCAGCATTAAATTCTGGGAAGTCCATGAAAAAGCTGTGTACACAATGAAAACAAATATATGGTTAAATAACCTCTCTAACAGTATTTCTATAAATGCCTTTCTAAATAACGCCAAGTGAAAGGCTTGCTCCATCCTGATTAACCTCAGTCGGGGAAGATTGTCTGTATCAAATCATTACCATCAGCTGATTAAAAATGAATTAAACCGAACAGAAAACAATTCCCAAAATATCCACTCTCCTTCCCAATTCAAGGCCAAAATAAAAATAATAATAAACCCTGTAACACCCAAGAGCAAACACAGCCCAAAGTCACCACAGCCTGAGGATAGCACAGGTGATGGGCACCTGGGATGGGATGGGATAGGATGGGGACCTTGGCCACAGTTGCCCCCCAGAGAAGCAGCAGGACCAGGTGTAAGGGTCATAAGGGGTAAAGGGGATGTTAGTAAGGATTAAGGTAACCCAAATGAGCTACCCAGTCCTTCGCATCTTGAACAAGCTCCTTTTTTTTGAAGGGCTAGAGTCAGCTGAAGTGACTTTTTAACTTCTCTCTCTTAATTTTGTTTTATTTTTAGGAAGTCCAGCAAACTACTGTGGTCAATATATCTGAAGAAAAGTGCAAAGTCACAGATCTTGAGTGTCAGCCAGACAAATCCATCTGAACAGGAGCACACTCCAGCACTGAAAGCCAACGGGAGATGCTCTCTTTCATGCAGCAAAACCCTATCCCAGCACTTCCAGAGAAAACAGCCCCAGCTGCAGCAGTGGCGAGCACCCAGGAGAGGGAAACAGTAGGCAGACCCTGTCTTTGGTACCCTGCACAGGCATCCTCCTTCCCCATCGGAGCAAGCTCCCGGGGAAAGCTTCCAAGTAATGGAAGAGTCTCAAATATTCCTTCTCTTGCTACTTATTTTTTAGTTTTTTCCATTTTCTCAATTATTTTCCCAACTGCCTAACAACCATTTGGTCTCTTCAGGACCCATCAGCTGAAGTGCTCCAAAGTCCCCCTTGTCTTGGGGTTGAACAAAAGGCATCCTAAGCTGGAGTGATGGAGAAAGGTCTCAACATTTAGGGGTGGGGGCTGCATCCTCTACTGGAGCTGTGCTGGTGACCCTGCTGTGATGTCCCTGTGGTCCCCAACATGAGCTGGCCAGAGGGTTTGGGGTCTTGAGGTCGGGCTGCTGGCAAAATCCACATTGCCAATGCTTCTTGGGCACAAGCTCACCGTGTTATGAAGGAAAGTCTAATTATTAACTTTAATTACAAGGGGTAGTAAATCACCTAGATTATTTTATTTTTGGCCTTTGCTGAGTGTCTTTGATGTAATAAAGAAGAATAATTGACAATTGAAGGGACCTGCCACCCTGACATTTTAACGACAGCCTATTTGAGACACCGAACCTGCAACTCAGAGGTTTTAGAAGTTGTAAAAATTGTTGTAAAAACTCCTCTGCCCAAGCAGCTGTAAAGACTTGTCTCCTATGATGAGGGGAGCACGACTGCTGGGGGGTTCCTCGGGGTGCCAGCATCCCTGCCGAGTCCAGTCCCTGGGAAATGATGACCATCCCCCATTCCCATCAGCATCCCCATCCCGTTGGATGTGTGGGGACATGATGGCTATGGGAGAAAGTGAAGCATCATCGGGGTGGGCTTTTTCTCCACCCCAGCTCATTTTTAGAGCCATACCGTGAAAAGAGCTTTTAATCCTCTTAAGGGGAGGCTTGCCCCTCCAGGAGACATATGGCCATCAAAAATGCTCATATGCACGAGCAAGATTTTCTGCTTTTCACTCTGCCCCCTCCAGCTTTCCAACACCAGGACATCTCTCCACCTTCCCTGAGGCGCTGGCACCCTATCGCCATCAGAATACCCCACAGTGAGTGTTAAGAGGAGCAAGATGCATGCTGTGAATGTATGCAAATATATTTTGGAGCATCCTTTTAGGGTGCAAGGCAGTGCAATTAATAGCACAGCCCTGTCAGGGGCTCATTAAAAGTCGAGGGAAGGCAGGTGGTGCTGGTTTATGGTGCCTGGCTATTAGCACCGAGGTGCCACTCACTTTGTTTAGAATAGCTCTTTCGACTCGGGCTGTAAAATTAATGCCTGAGCAGCTAGCTGGGAAAATATGAAGCCATATAAAGCAACTTGGTGCTTGGCAGGGGAATTGAGATGAACTGCATTTGGGAGATGCTGGGTGGTGATTGTATTGCTTTCCCCTCCGGAGATGCTGGCAGAGAGGGTACCATATCTCCATCCCTCCAGAGATGCTGGCACGGAGGGTACCACATCCCCATCCCTCTGCCCAGCGACCCCTAACCTCCAGCTCTCCACCACCACTTTCCTCTCACTGCATATTTATCCACCTTACTTTTCTCTCAATTCCCCATCCTTTGCATGTTTATCCAGCCCTCTGGCCATTCACTCCCTGCTTTATTCACTGTCTCTCCTGCCCAGCCTCTACCCTGCACTTCTGGTCAGAGCTTTACCTATTTATATTCTTAACCTTTGCCTCTCTTTCCTCCATCTCTTTAATCCACACATCAATCTTTATGGCCTCCATTGCACCACTCATCTCGGGTGTATTACCAGTGAGCCAATCTCTGTGCCTTCTCTCCTAAGCTATCCTCAGCTCTAGCTCTTCCATGCAACAAAGTGTGGTGGAAGAAGACCCTTTGGCACAGGAGCACGAGGTGCAGGAGCTCAGCATCCCACCTCGGGGATATTTCCCACCCCCCAACACACTTTTATCCCCTTTTTTGCAGTTAGGTTTTGGCCTGCATGTGGGCAACAAGAAACTTGTAGCTGGAGAACACACTCAGGGGTACCAACCTCCTGCATCAATTTGCCCTGAGATGCTCAGGATCTGGCCACCCTCAGAGGACATCAAATTTGGGGAGAAAGCTCACATTTTAGTGATGCTGGCAGATTGGTACCTGGGGCAGCTTTCCCAAGCTTTCCCCTGGGCAAAATTCAATCCAGGAGGACCATCAGCTGAACATCCTGGATAGATCATCCCATTGCTACACCCTGCTGGCTGCTCCAGCATCACTACACTGTGCTTTTCCTCTGCCTCCCTATTCCCAGACATGGAGCTGTTTGAGTGAGTCCAGAGGAGGCCAAGATGATTTCAGGGCTGGAGCAGCTCTGCTATGAAGACAGGTTGAGAGATTTGGGGTTGTTCAGCCTGGAGAGGAGAAGGTTCCTGGGAGACCTTAGCGCACCTTCCAGTGCCTGAAGGGGCTCCAGGAAAGCTGGAGAGGGACTGGTGCCAAGGGCAGGGAGTGATGGGACGAGGGGGAATGGGTTCCAACTGCCAGAGGGGAGATGGGATGTGAGGAAGAAATTCTTTGGTGTGAGGGTGGTGAGAGCCTGGCCCAGGGTGCCCAGAGAAGCTGTGGCTGCCCCTCCCTGGCAGTGTTGAAGGCCAGGTTGGATGGGGCTTGGAGCAACCTGGTCTGGTGGGAGGTGTCCCTGCCCATGGCAAGGGGTGGCACTGGGTGAGTTTTAAGGTCCCTTCCAACCCAAACCAGTCTGGGATTCTCTGATCTCATCACTGCATCCCACAAAGCTGCCTCACAGACTCCAGCATGGCCCTGTCTGCTCCTCTTCCTCTCTGGAGGAGAATTTGGGAATTTTCCTTTTGCTGATTCATGCCTCTGTCACATCATCTGTTTTTTTTCCCATGCTGACGCTGGCTGCTCTCACCCCAGGGAAAGATTGAAGCCCCAGGCTGCTCCTTTGGGGCTGGCCCTGGGCCAGCACCTGCTGCCAGCTCAGCCCAAATCCTGCACCTGTGCTGAGCAAACCCCAACCATTCCCACTGCCAGGGTCAAAGAAGGGAAATTCTGGGGGTTTGTTTTCTCCCCGCTGCCACGTCCCCAGTTCTGTGCTCCCAAGTGAGTTGCCATGCTGGTGACAGCACACCTCAAACTTAAAAAAAAAAAGCCTTTTTAATATAAAAATCCCCTGCCTTCCCTCCGAGCCATTAAGGAGGGAATTTAAAAGAACTGCAGATATGGTGCTGAGGGACACGGTTTAGTGGTGGGCTTGGCAGTGCTGGGATAATGGTTGGACTTCATGACCTTAACGGTCTTTTCCAACCAAAACAATTAGATGATTCCAAGATTAAGTTGGCAATAAAAAGGTTGAGGGGTTGGTCACAGCCCCATGGGCACCACGTGCATCCCTGGTGGGGTGAAGCCATTTGGAGCCCTGGAAGGGTTTTGGGGAGGGGGAGTATGCAGATTTCCCTGCAAATGCCTTCTGGGGGATTCAACAGCTGGCTTGGGTGTTCACCTCTGCTAATTCCTCCTTGTGAGAGTCATCCCTGGGGATTTCCCCACACACTCTTTCCTCCCACCCCTCTCCACCATTGTGCCCCAATGGATCCATCTCCAGCAGAGGAGTCTCTTGCTTAGTGGGACCAGCAGTGACCCAAGGATGCTCAGCCTTGGATGCTAAACAGAGCATCTCATGCTATGACAGGCACTTTTGGTGGGCTTTGCCATATATTTTCTACCCTGGAGGCTATCTTTTATTTTTTCCCAATTAAAAAGTTTCCAGAAGCATCCAATCCAAGCTACCTCCTTCCCAAACCTCATTAATTTCAGCATCCTCATCAACCCCCTCTTGCCTAGCAGTAATCCTGCCTCCAACCAGTGTGACCACACAACCTAGCTGCCCAGGAAGCAATTCCAAGCATTTCCAAGCAATTCCCTCTTGGCAAAGGGATGCACTGACCCTTACGATCAGCAGGGTCCTTACAGGCATCCAAGAGATGTCTCTCCAAATCCCATAGCACGGAGGATGCCCAACAATCATTCCTCATGGGGTGGAATGAGTTTAGAAGGTCTCAGCCACACTGATGTGCTCTTCTCCTGCCAGCAAAGGCTGCTCATCCCCTGCCTGCTCCATCCTGGATGGGAAACCTGCACCAAGCTGCCTGGGGCCAGCAGCCCAGGGTGTCCTCTGCGGTCCCTGGGGCCATCCCGGGGGGGGCATCTCCCCTTTCCTCCATCATCCTGGTGAGCCCAGAGGATAATTAGCGAGTAACAAGCCCTGCAGTCACAAAGTCAGGCTGGCTTTAGCTCCAGCTGCTCTGCCACTCTGCAAATTATGGGGAAATGGGGATTTTGGCATTCAGCTGCAAGGCTGTCATTAGGGATAATCAAGAGGTACCCGTAGGGGGGACATGGCTGTGGGGTGCAGGGAGGCAGGCAGGGGAATGAGAATATGGTAATTAGTGGGTAATTACAAAGTAATGAGGGGTGATGAGTGCTGCTGGTCTGTGATATGGGGGGGTGGCATTTGCAGACTTGGGACACTGTGGGGACACCAGCGTGGCCACCCTGGGGACTGACCATGGCATGAGGGGATGCAGCGCCCTGGAGATGATGGTTGGGGAAGGGTTGGTGGTACCCACAAGTGTCATGAGTTTACAGGGCCTCTGCCAGACTGAGCCCAGGGCTAGGGCAGCCTCAGCTCCAGGGAAGAGTAAAGAGCTTTGCTCTCTGCAAAGCCCCAGAGGTGATGCAGCTGGGGACCACCAGCCCTGGCCACGTAATTGGGGTCCCACGTGCCATTATCCACCAAGCCCATGGGATCCCCACGACTAACGAACAGAGCCTGAGCCACCAGTGAACTGCATTTGTGCCTCCAATCTCATTTGGAGCAAATGTTTTTACCAAGGTCAAGCGATGGGGAATATATTTCTACAGCTGTTTGAAGGATTTAGGAGGAACACAACCCCCCCCCACCCCAAAAAAAGAGCTGATTTTTCACTCCAATTTAATTTTTAGCCTGTTGTTTGGTCAGGAGCATCCTGAAGCATCCCACCCACAGATGCAGGAGTTATCCCTGGATGGTTGCCAGGGTCTGGGCACAGCCACGTCAGCGGCTTAGCGGGATCCGAGGCAGGATTAGACACCGAAGGGGATAACAAGAGAGGATAAAAGCTTAGAGGGGATAAAAGCCCCCGGCGCACCAGGCAAATACTAATTGCCCAGGGTCAGGGAGGCAGCTTCCCCCCAGGAGGGTGATTTATGGCTGTGAGAGGGATGCTGCCACCAGTCAGCCCAGAAGCAAAGCCGAGATTTTCCCCAGTTTGGGTAGACAGGCGTGGATGTTCATGTGCCAAAAATACTGGTGTTTGAAAGTAAGTTTGGAGAAAGCATCTCCACCGCAGCATCAGTTAATGGTTCGATTTACACCCCAAAGACTTTGATGTGTTCTAATTCCCTTGGTGTCCTGTTGAACAGGACTCCAAGTGTTGACACTGACCAGGTGAGCAATGAATCCTGCTGGTTTCTGCAGTGGGGCGTTCCCCAGATACACTTATTTTAGGAGGAGGGAGCCCAGGATGGGCTGGATCCGAGCATCATCCTCTGTGCTGGCCCCTGCAGGTCCCACAGGCACATCCTGCTGGCAGCCTGGACATGGGCAGAGGGATCTGCCACCCCCATCCTGGCTCCCTGTGCCTCTAGGAGTCAGTTTGGGGTCCCTTGTCCCAGGTGATGGAGGATTGTCCCACCAGGTGAGTGAGGTGGACCATGCGCCACAACACAAAGGTGGAATCCAAACTCCTGGGAGGGGTGGAAATAAAAGCCACTGGTGCCAACCCACTGTGCTCAGTGGCCTCATGTCAGGCACAGCTTATTAAGCAGCCATCAGCAGCCAGGCTGTCACAGGGCATGTGCCAAGGGAGAGGACAGATGTCCATGCTGGCACCATCTGGGTATGGTTCGGGGGGGTCCCTCTGTCTGCCCCACTGGTGGTGTGGGTCGGTCCCTTCTCCGGGGTGGTGTCACTTGGGGCTGGATGGCTTCAAATCAGTGCTGGGAGGGTGAGGATCAGTGCTGGTGTAGGAGGGCACACACATCTGTGTGGGATGCAGCAGCAGCACACACATCCCCTCCTCCAGCTGTATTTAAAATGGAGATAATGCCTTATTCTTCTCTATGGTGTGATCAGCCCCATCTCTGCTTTGCTTTACTCGGTCTGTGGCAGAAGGGAAGGGGTTGGCTCCCAGCTGAAGGGAGACACAAGCCTTCCCCAGCTCCCAAGTGATGCTCACTGGGATGCAGGACCCACGCGTGCACCACCCCGGTGCCGTTAGAAATTTGATTTTCCAGCTGGATCTTGCTCTGCTATGAGCTTCATGCGATCATGTATGAAGATTTCTCCTCCAGTTACACAGGAACCCAAAGGGGATTCACCAGGGCAGGACCAAAAGGCAGCCCTACTCCCACCTGAGAGCTGAAATACAGATGAGTGAGAGATCCTGGGCAAAGACAAACTTGAACTAAAATTGAGGAAGGTTGGGCTTTCACCTGGGATTTAACGGGTGTTTTGAAGACCAGACATAAAACCCCAGCCCTCCCTATTTACAGTCATTGAATGTCCCTCAGTTCATCCTGCAAAGGGTAGGCACATTAACCCACTGGCCTGGCCGCCCTCTGCTAACCACATCCTCATCACACAGATTCCCCTGACATTTCCAACCGCTCTTTTTTCCAAACCCACTGCCTACTCTCACTTACCAACCCAATGTTTCGAGGCTGGGCATTTGCTTCTTGTCTTTCCCGAGGATCTTAGAGCATAAATGATGTGATGAAGGAAGAAGCAAAGACCCGTTATCAAAGCATCAGGCACGAGCTCCATCACAAAAAGATTAATTTTTTCCCCAATTAATATCCTGAAACCGCAGGGAGAAGCCCTCCCGTGAGCAGGTGGGCAGAGCATCACCCCTGCCAGAGCTCACCCCTGCCTGTTCTGCCTTCGCCACCTCTCCTGCCAGCTCCCATTTCCATGGAAACCTGCCCTCCTCGCTCCTTCCCTGCTAATTTAAGGAAACCAGTCGCTTTCTGCTCCCGGAGGAGTTGCCTGGCCTGGCTGGAGCCCTCCGACCAGGGCGGGCAGCAGTACCCCCCCTGCCTGCCTGTACCTGGCAGCCCCTGCCCGTCGGTGCAAAGCTCGGGGGGGTGTGTGTGTGCGTATCCTCCTTCTGCTTCCTGGCAATTTGGGCAGGGAAGGGCAGAATCCCTCCTTATCTCTGCCCCTCTCATCTCCTCTCCTCCCTCCTGGTCATTTCCGCGGCTGCCTGTCCTCTCCCAACCCTCCTTATCTCTCCTCCCCCTGTCCCTCTCGCCAGCTTTGTTTACAGCAGTAAAACACTTGTCCAGGTCAACCACACTTTCCTGATAAACGCATTTCCATTGATTGCTGGAAAGAAAAATCCTCCAGAGCAGCAGATCCTTTGCTCTGGGGATCGATAACACCTCCAGACCCCTCCTATCCCCTCCCTAGCCCTCCATCCTGGTGATGAGGATGTGTTTCGGAGACCCCTGTAGAGTGGAGGCAGGAGGGACCCTTCCTGCAGGTATGGGGTATAACCTATGGCACCTGCAGCAGGTATATGATATAGTGCACCTATAAATCCACCTGGGAGACTGAGAGCAAGGTGCTGACCCCTTCCGTGCTGCACCCATGGGTGACAAACCACCTCCAACTGTTCCCCAGACAAGAGCAGTGGCGCGTCGGCACCATGTCCATGCAGGCAACCCATCACATCCCACCCCTCTTCCCTGCACCTGCCTGAGCATTCCCGTTTCACGTTGGAAATCTGGGATGCTTGGGTGCTCGCAGAGCTCCTGGGCAGGATGGGGACAGCAGGCAAGGTGCCATCGCACAGCACCATGTGATGGCTGAGCCCCGCTGGCCGCTAATGCACTGGCACTGGGGAAGATCATGCAGCGCTCCAGCCAGTGATTCAGCTGTAAAGCCACAATCAATAAAGCAAAATTAAAAGGGATTAAACACTCTGCCTCTGCTGCCAAAGGGATGGTCCCCATTGAGGGCTCCCCCCATGGACCAGCTGCTGTGGGACCTCATGGGTGAGATGTGTGGCTGTGGGTACCCACTGGGAAACCCTGGGCACTTGCAGAGCTCACTCGAGAAGATTTGTTTTGGACTAAAAATGCTGAGTGACATATAATCTACTGCACAAAATGATGCTTCACACATCCCTCCTATCAGTGGTTCACAGCAGAACTCCCAGGGTGATTCTGAGAAGCACCACAGCCCAGTGAGCCTCCTCATTTGGTACTGGGGAGAAAACAAATCAAATTCTAACAACTAATTAATGAGAAATCATTAATAAATATGTAAAAATGACAAATAATCATTTGGTATGGGAAGAAACTAACCCAAGTGCTCCTGACAGCCCCTGACCTGAGGGAGCCAGCAAGCCCTGCGTGGCAGAGCATAAGGAGCTGGGATGAATCCCGAGTTCCCACCAGGCTTTAATAAAGAAGTCCTTCTGCAGAGGCTATGGAAGGAACTGAGACGAGAGGTGAAAGTTTGTTACAGATCAGAAATGGTCTAGAAGACGAAGAAAAAGATAAAACAGCTGAGCAGTGATGGAGGCATCCGATGGGGTGGAGAGCTGAGGATATCTCCTGTGGGGAGGAGATGGGGGCTGGAGGTGTGGGGGGAGCTGCAGGAGGCTGCCTCAGGAGCTGGGTTGGTTTTAAAGCAGAAGCTAAACCTCATTCATCCCCGGTGCAGGCGTTCATTCAAAACGAAAGCTGCCTTCGGTGCTGAGGATGCTGATGCCACCTCCCTCCTGCCAGCATCCAGCCTGCACAGCAACAACACAGCCCTTAACCCCCCCCAAAGGCCAGGCTTAGCCTGGCTCAGCCTTACCGATGCCACCAGGGACTCCACTGCCTGTGTACCACAGCTCCATCGTGGATTTTCACCCAGCTCCACCCCAATTTTCAACCAGCATTGGCTTGGGGGGTGCTTTGGGGGACATCCCTGCCCTCCTTGGGGGACCAGCTTCATGTCCTTGCTGAGAGGGCAAGGATGACCTTTCCCAAAGGCAAACCAAGCCCCTGGGGTATCTGGGAATTGAGAGGGGGGTTATATCCCACCAGCCCCCCCCAGTCCCACCCAGCTCCACGCCTCCAAGCCTCCAGCGTGAGGGCTGCAAACCCCCGGCGCCTCCGAAACCCTGCCCTGCTGGGATGGATTTTTTTTAATTGGATTGTGACAAACATTTAATACCTAATAGAGCTCACACCGGCACAGTTAATTAAGAAGGTGACTAATCCATGTCACTCGTGGGAGCGCAGGAAGAGAGGAGCGGGAGGGAGGGAGCCTGCGTGTGTGCAGGAGGGAGCAGGGGATGGGGAAAAAATCAGCTCAGCTGCTATTGCTCTTCATTTAATTTTGCGTGCATGCATAAATGATGCAGAAGGACTTTTCTTCCTCGTTTTTCTCTTCCCCTTGCAAGCACTGGAGCCACTGAGTAAATGCTGAGCTGTCTCCTGCTCTGTGTGAGCATCTCTGGGGTACCAGCCTGGGGGAGGGTGGGAATTGGTGGCAGGTCGGATCCCAGAAGCTGAAGGCTGCTTGGAACTCAGGCCTAGAGGTGCCCATAGCCCAGATCTTGTTTTTTTTTATTTTAAAACAACCCCCAGTTGATTTTCCAGCTCTGGATGGACACCCCAGAGCATCCCCCCTCCGGCACAGGACCCTGAGGGGCCAGTCCCAGGCACATCAGCTGGCAGAGCCAGCTGTGCCAACATCTGTATGCCACTCACTCCCCGTCCCCCCGGAGTTGATAAATAAAACAAGTGGAGTTATTTTGGCCCCGGGGACAGGGCTGTCTCCCGGAGCACAGAGCTGCTCTTTCTCCATCCCTCCTTGGCGCCCGAGTTCATTGTTATTCCCCAGTGGAGAACAGGACGTGGATTGAGCCGAGGTCCCCATCTGCGGCGGGCAGCCAGAGAGAGACTCTCTTCATATTAGTGCCTAAGGGCATCAATAGCGCTTTTAAATGAAGCCCAAGGGGGAAACAAAAGGGAAGAGTGGGCGAGTGAAGCTGGAGCAGGATGGGGGGGACAGGGACAGAGCCGGGGGGGAGCAGGATGAGCTGGAGAGCAAGACAAGGGGGGAAAACAGAAATGAAGTGGCTCCATATAAACCAGGTTTCAACCCAGAAGAAGGAAGCTGGAGGACCTGGGGATGCAGAGCCACAAGTGCCAGTACCAGGGACATGGTAACACCACACATTGTCCCCCTGTGCTGGGCACTGGTGAGCCCACACCTCGAATCCTGGGCTCAGTTCTGGGCCCTTCATGCCAAGAAGGACATTGAGGGGCTGGGGGTGTCCAGAGAAGGGAACGGAGCTGGGGCAGGGTCTGGAGCACAGGGCTGATGGGGAACGGCTGAGGGAGCTGGGGGTGCTCAGCCTGGAGAAAAGGAGGCTGAGGGGAGACCTTCTGCTCTCTGCAACCCCCTGAGAGGAGGTTGGAGTGTGGGGGTTCAGTCTCTTCTCACAGGTAACAACCGATAGGACAAGAGGAAACAGCCTCAGGTTGTGCCAGGGGAGGTTTAGGTTTGGTCTGAGGGACAATTCCTTCCCCAAAGGGCTGTCAGGCTGCTCAGGCCAGGGGTGGAGTCCCCATCCCTGGAGGGATCTCAAAGTCATGCAGATGTGGTGCTGAGGGACATGGTTTAGTGGTGGCCTTGGTAGTGCTGGGTTAGCGGTTGGACTCCATGATCTTTAAGGTCTTTTCCAATCAAAACGATCCCATGACTCTATAATCACTTGCCTCCAGCTTGGCCGTTGCCCACTGCCACCTGCCCAACAGGGAAGAGCCCTGCATGTTAATGAGTGTCCCACTGCAATTAGTGTTCGTTAGGCAAGCCTAGTGAAGTGAGATGCCATGTTACAAAATGACAAGCAGATGGGTTAAAATTGAGGAGAGAAAAAAAACCCCAGAAAACCAACCCAAGGGCAAACCAACCAACCTGTGCCTGGAGGTGCTGCCAGCCCAGGGCCCACAGCACCCATGGGCAGCACCCACAGGGACCCCATGGGTTGTCCTGGGGTGCAATGGGGTGATGGGTGAGTGTTGGCCATACGTAGGGAGGAGGCGGCGACGGCGTTGAGTAATTAGTGGGGAATTACACAGAGGGTTCATCCCTCCTGTGCTGGGAGTGAAGAGTCCCCTGGGGTGCTCCAGCCTCTTGCAGGAAATAATTACTTAAGTTAAAATTATTTACTAAATGATGCAATTCTTGGCGTGCTGTTTGCCCGGTTTACTTTGTTACTAGTGCTACATAATAAATTAACAGTGTAATTAAAGATAAGTTTAACGAAGGTGCTTTGCAGAGGGATTTTTGCTTTTAAGTCTCTGTGCAAGTAGAAGCATCCCTTCTAAAAACACGGACGAGGAGGGGCCGGACCCTGCTGGCAGCACCAGGCAGGGCCAGGCAGTGCCAGGCAGGGCACTGGTGCCCCATGAGAAACATCAGGTCCTGTCAGCACCAGCGTGTCCCCTCGGGGAGCCCCCCCACCCACGGACAGTAATCAGATCGAAGCCAATCAATCCGTGTTTTAATTAACGGCCGCGGGGATGCTGAGCGGCTGCGGAGCTGGAATTGCCTCTGGTGAGACTCCCTGCTCCCGGCCCCTGTGTTATTTAGTGGGGACATGGATGTGCTCCACTAACGGGATCTATTCCTGGCTGCAGGGTGAGGGTGCCAAACTCATCCACCAAAAAGAAAAAAAAGGGAAATTTAAAAATGCACGTTAGGAGTCCACCTTTTCCAGTGATTTCTGCTGACTAACGGGATTTCAGCCGAGGTGGAGGAGGCTGGTGGGAAGCTTGGCTGGGAAATATCTCCCTGTTGGAGACGCTGCTCTGGGACCACAATGGTGGGACTTGACCCCCAAGGGTGGGACCTGACTCCCAAGGGTGGGACTGCGAGGGGGTGTGAGACCCAGGGCACGCTCTGCTCCTTCTGCTTGCTTGCCCGCCCATCAGGGCTCTGCGCAAGCAGGGCTCAAGGGTCAAGCCCCTTGCTAGCCATGAGCTCAGAAAGCCCCAGCCCAGCCTTTCCCCGTGCCAGCCACTGGTGGGGGCAGCCCTCCTCTCCTTGTGGGCAGCCCAGCTTGGTCCAAACGCATCGATATTGACTCGGCAATCAATTTGCAAATCCCAGGCAGTTGGGTCAAGGAAGAGTAATTACACCGGTCAGCTGATGCAAATGGAGCAGCTTTCCCTTGGGACATGGCCTTGCATGGAGGGCCCTGGGACAAAAAGCAGTGCCAGGCAGGTAAGGGTTAAGGCTGTTTTCCTTCCTCCAGGAAGGATATTTGCACTCTGGGGGGAGACTCAGCACCTACTAGAGCATCTCCACTCCCCAGGCACCTCTCCAGCTCCATTCACAGCCCCCAGCCTTGCACCATCCCAAGCAGGATCTTCTCCTGAAACGAGTGAGGAGGGAGCTACCCCAGGGATGAAGAACAGAAAGCTGAAATAAATTCAGAAAAAGACAACCCCTCACCTCTGTCAGACCCCTCTCCTGGAGGACAGCCATGACCGATGGACATTTATACACAAGTAGTGGCTACGTGCGCTTTGTTTCCCCAAAACATGGGGGATTTTGAGGTCTCCTTCAAAAGAAGGCAGCGTTCTGGAGGGACCAAGGGAAGCGAGGTGGGTTGGCAAAATCCCACCCCGATACCAGTTAAACACCCCCAAATAATTCCTCCAACAACGACCCACATGACCACACGCTAGCAGGAGGCTTCAAACCTTGTCCTTCCGCAGTGGCTCGATGTAGAAGACAAATGCTGGGGCTCTGCCTGCTCTGGGAAAAGAGACAGGGAGCCCTTACTTAGCAAAAAAGCTGAAAGAGGGGCAGGGAGGAGGCAGCTGGGATGGATCCCAGCCTGTCCTGGGATGAGCTGCCCCCAAAACCCAAGAGCTTCTAGGAGACCAATGTTCAGATGAAGCTCATTGCTCACCAGACCTCCTGGAGGCAAGGGCTCAGAGAGCCCATGCTGCCTCTGCTGTCTTTTTTGCTTGGGGTTTTGTGGGGCACCTGGACCCCTTCATACCCCGAGCCCCCCAGGGAACATGGAGGGGGGAGAGTTTAATGTCCTTGGGGCATCCCTGGCTTTCCAGCTCCCCATTTCACACCCACTGCCCTGCAGATGCTTTGCCAGGAAAAAACATGCTGGTCGATGGGAATACAAGGCTTTGGCATTGCAAAGCATCGAGGCACATAGAGGGTTAAAAAAAAGAACCAGACAATTCCCTGGGCCTCATCAAGGAGCTGCTGGGAGAGATTGTGACGGGTAATTATAAAGAGAAAATAAAATCAAGCTCTGACATGAGGATGACAAGCTGGAGGGGACTGGGAAGGTGCAGGAGGAAAGGGGGTCCCAGCACCCCGTGGCAGCCCATGGGTGGGGGGTTTGGTGCTGAGATTTTTGGCGAGAAAGGATTTTCCTTTGAACATTAATTTGGTTGGAAAACTCCTTGAGCAGATCTGGAGGCTGAGAGCTGGATGGGGACATGATGGCCTGACTGGCAGCACTGAGCCAGCCACTGGCTCCGGCTGCCTATCCCTGGGCAGTCCAACTAATACAAACTTTGGGGCTATTTCAGGGAATACCATCAGCAATTAATTATTTGGCCAGGGAATAGCAGGGAGGAATGAAGGGATTCAACGTCAGGCTGGATGGGGCTTGGAGCAACCTGGTCTGGTGGGAGGTGTCCCTGCCCATGGCAGTGGGGTGGGACTGGGTGAGCTTTGAAATCCCTTCCAACCCAAACCAGTCTGGGATTCTATGTAGGGGAGAGTTCCCATAAAACCCAGCTGGAGCAGCTCCTCTTGAGGGCTGCAGAGCAGAGGCAACCAACAGGGACGATCTTTAACTAAAGGTCAGCTGAAATGGTGCCGGGCACCCCGGGAATCAACTCAGGCACATCGGTAAGGAAGGTTCAATCCACCTTGCAAGACATATGAGAGACATAAACACCCCCCTACAAGGCAGGGACGAACGGCACCTGCTGAACCTGTCCCATATTTTCTATTTTATTTCTTAATTTTCTACCCTCGTCCCTTCTTATTTCTCATTTTATTTCTTGCCCAGCGAGGGTGACGCAGAGCTGAGAGCAGTGGTGGGGATCAGGAGAGCCCAGGAACTAAACACGCTGTTGAGCAGGTCCCAGAGAGACCTTGAGCTTCAAGTGCTTAATGCCACCAAATCTGGCAGCCAAATCCCAGTAAGTCCAGTCCACGAACTGGACATGGTTGGAGACCAGTTCCCGAGAGCTGGGAGAATCCTAGAGATCCCAGGCTTTGCTCTCACTGGGATTTTAACCCTGGCTTGGCCAGCGGCTGCTGCTCCCCTGGCTGGGACCACCCTACGGGGAGAAGCAGCATCTAATGACATTGACATTTCGTTTCTCATTACAGGCGCAATTAAAAGGAGAGAAGCTTACAGGGGACGGCCGGGCCACATCCCTGTCCCTCAGCCCCCGCACGCCGCTGTTATCTCTTCTGCCTGGGCAGGTCCATCGACAGATCGACTTCTTCTCCCACCTAATTTATGGCTCCTTTATGTTTGTTTATATAACACGGTTAAACAGCTACTTTACACCCTGCACGCTTGTACTCGCTAATTAGCATTTTTCTCGGCATTTATTGCATTCGCTACGGGCTCCAGCAGGATGAACGGGAGCAGGGAGAGGGCTGGGAGCCCCACGGACACCCAGTGCCAGGGGCAGGAGCCACAGCCCCCGGCACACTCCAGCCCAGCAGGTTTGGGTGCCTGTCCCCCCCCCCCCTCCCCGCAGAGCCGCAGATGAAGCTGTTGGCAGCCAGAGCCGAGGCTGTATCGGGGACAGGCTCCCCTAGGCTTTATTTCTGCCTCCTAATGCGGTTCTTGAGCTGCTTTAGGGGGGACTGGGGAGCCTGGAGCATCACCATCAGGAGAACAGTGAGGTATCTGCGTCCCCCCCCAAGGCGGCTGCCCTGTGGTGACAAACCATCCCTGCAGCCTTTTGCTCTCCCCCAGTGATGCTCGAAGCAATCCGTCAAGCCCTTCTGTGAGGGTTTGGGGTGCAGGGCAGGGAGGTCTCCAGGGGGGTGACTTGAGCCCCTCTGTGCCCCACAAGCAGCCCCCCCCACACACACAGAGCAGAGCCCAGCCTGTTCCTGCCCATGGAGCCACATGCCAGGAGCTGAGCCCAGAGAGGAACCCCCAGCCTCAGCCCAAACCAGTCCCTCTGCTCAGCCTCGCTTTGCCAGGTTTTACAGTCAACCCCCCACAAGCACCAGCACGATGAGCCCTGGCAAGCAGCACTGTATCTTCCAGTCCCGGCAGTATGGATCTACATATGGATCCACAGCACCCCAGGACACCAATCTGCCCCGTGGCCCCAGTGAAAGCCCCAGCCCCCGAGGAGTCACCACCTCCTGCTCTTCAGGTAGCCCTAAGATGCCCACCATGCCTACCTGTCCAGCATCCCATCCCGGGAGATCACAGCCCCTCGCTGTGAGCACAGACCTGAGAGTCAAATAAACAACCTGCCTCTTGCTCCACCAGAGGTGCAGGAAAAGCCTACCCTGACCCTGTATGCCTGCCCGACCTCCTCCTCCTCCTGCCCCTTCCGCACGCCGCAGTTCCCCTGACACAGATCCCACGGGGGTGCGATGGTGGTGGTGGCGGTGGGGGACACCACAGGGATGCGGCTGGCAGGAAGCGACACCCATCCCCCCNTCAGGTAGCCCTAAGATGCCCACCATGCCTACCTGTCCAGCATCCCATCCCGGGAGATCACAGCCCCTCGCTGTGAGCACAGACCTGAGAGTCAAATAAACAACCTGCCTCTTGCTCCACCAGAGGTGCAGGAAAAGCCTACCCTGACCCTGTATGCCTGCCCGACCTCCTCCTCCTGCCCCTTCCCCACGCCGCAGTTCCCCTGACACAGATCCCACGGGGGTGCGATGGTGGTGGTGGCGGTGGGGGACACCACAGGGATGCGGCTGGCAGGAAGCGACACCCATCCCCCCCACCCCACCCCCCCCAAATCTGGCTCTTCCTTGAGATCCCAACGCCAGCACAGGAGGGGATGTCTTGCCTCAACCGACACAGGGAGACGAGAGCTTCAGGAGGGCAGGATACAGGGATGCTTCTCCCCCCCAGGGTCCACAGTGCCTTGGTGACCCCTCTGTCCCTCCAGGAAGCATCCCACCACCGGGCTCAGCCTCCTCCTCCTCTCTGGATACATGGATACTGCCAGAAACTGCTAACGAAGCACGCCTAATTAACATGCTCCTCGGAAGCACCCCTGCCACCCCTTCCTCCAGATGCTCGGCCACCCCTCCGCTCAGTGGCCACCTCGCCCAATGACCGCTCCGCTCCCTGGCTGTGCGAGTCGCAGCTCAGCGAAGGCTCGGGGAGCATCCTTCAGCCCCAAGCTCTCGGACGGCCCCTTCCAGGGCAGCCCAAAGGGGCACAGCGAGGCACCGGCACTGCCCGCAGGGTGCTCCCGAGCAGGCCAGGGAGGAGGCAGAAATCACACTCAAACTTTGGTGAATGGAAGCGCAGGGCTGGGCTGAAGGCTCAGCGGCGGGGGCCTGGGTGGTCCCTGTGCCCGCAGCAGCACCGGCAGCAGCCGTGTGCGGAGGGGATGAGGCTGCGCAGGGCTGCCCCCCCCCCGCCTGGAGCTGCCGCACGGGGGGACCCGGGCTGTGCCCAGCCCCTGGAGCCGAGGACAGGGGAGGGAAAGGGGGTGAGACGGAGATACGAAGCATGGGCTTGATGGGGAGAGGGTGTGAATGAGCCCCCCCCCCAGCACTGCCTGCGAGCATGCAGCAAGAAACCTCCCCCCCCCCGGAGCTGTCTCCTCTCTCCATATGACGCAGGTGCCAAGAGCCAAATTTCTTTAA